>BBSZ01008124.1:0-14328 GCA_000981365.1 Subanguina moxae
GACGCAGCCGCATCTCGCAGAAACAAATGGACCTAGAGTAAAAATACAGAATCGTATCATCATCAAAAAGCAAGATTTAGGAGCAATCAATAAACAAGAGAAATGTAAAACAATTTTTGGTTTCCCCGTTTGGGCAGAGGCACTTGACACAATCTAGAACCAACAACCAACTGCCTTTCGCTTCATCTTAAAGAAAAAATTTTTAAGGCCAAATGTGATACGAATAGAATACTACAAAGCTGGTGCAAAACTGACTGTAACAGAAGTGTATTTACGGGTAAAAAAAGGTTGCTTGAACAAAAGCTGATATTCTGCAAAAAATGCCGTGCAGCCGATTTTTTTCAAAAAAATCAGAAACAGAAATCAGAAATCAGAACGTCAAAAAAGTCAGAAAACCAGAAAATCAGAACCAGAAATCAGAAATCGGCTCCGTCCCTGGTATACACCCTATCCAAGATGCACCCCGTATAAGATACCTCTCTGCATAAAATCCACCCTTGACCTGTTCCCGGTGTGTATCCTATATAGAGAGTTGTATTACCAAAAATAAATTTACCAATCTGTTGGGTAGTGCGTTCAACACTTTGGACAGTGAATCCTTTAAGTGTCTGATCACAACCACAATTAACTGTAAGAAAAATGTTGGATGGGATTGGAGATGCAGGAAAAAGACTTATACAGTTGTTTTCGAAACATTTTGTTGGTTTTCGGATGCATCTTCTTCATCTTTTATTCCAATATTGTTAGGATTGTCAGCGGCTCGAATGACTAAAATTGCTTGAACATATTGTTTTGTCAATTTTTGTGATTAAATTTCTTCTTATGGCATCTTCCACATACCCAATCTCAACTCATTTTCAGGAACAAGGAGCTTGCGAATAAGTCGAATTTCAGAAGTGCTGCTATTGATTTCAAAGTAGTCTGTATGGCTGTCTAGAGAGTAGTGGATGGTAGAAAAAGGAGCAAAACCATCTGCATCTTCAGCAAGTGGAATGGGCAGTTTTAGGACTGTTCCCACATTAATCCATTCTGATAGCAATATTTTGTGTCTGTCAGGAATCCGGAATAAGGGTCTGTAACAAATGCTTTTCTGATATTGAAAAATGTTGAGTAAAAGGAAAAGCTAACTTGTTGTCGTTTTCGTCCTAAAGTATTTAATAAATATATTAAAGTTGTTCAATTTTCATATCAGAAGTGGCTAAAGCAATATTTCCAGTTTAGGGATACTTACACTGGGCCTAGCGCCTAGGACTTAAGCTTGGAGGACTAAGGCAAGTTTTTTTTTCGGGGAAAAAATTAAAGAATCGGGCCCATTTTTGCTTTGGTCCCCCTGTTGTTTTTAAAGCATTTAAGCACACATTGAGCGGTTCCTCTGATTCCGTCTTGAAGTATTCCTCGTTTCACAATATGCATCTTCATACCGCATTTTTCGCAATCCATTGTGTTTTTCGAAAGCTTGAGATTTGCCAGGAATGTAATAGCTTCATCAGTGGAAAATTGTAAACAGTTTCTCAAAAAAATATTCTCTAAATCGATATCTTCCATTGTTTCAGCCAAAGCTTTTCGAACCATGATGACACTAAGGGCAAAAACTGGAAAAATTACCTGAATAAGCACATTTACAGTGGCGAAATGCAGTCGTTGTCTGTCGGAAATAGCAAAAACGTCGGCTCTTATCTCTTTCGTCTGCTCATAGTCTATATTGGAGCCAACCACTATGGAGCCGTTGCTGTCCAACCTCAACAATGTGCTGTTCTCCTCTATTAGTTCAAATCCTAAAGCTGTTTGTGCTAGTTCCGGCACTCCTAGCTTCAATATTTCTGTTCCAATAGGTGTGTTCTCCTTTAGATCAATGCTGTAGTGCCAGGGTACAAACTTTTTTGATGCTTGCGACTGACTTTCTAAATTAAATGTGTTTATTTTTGGTACTTCAAATTCAGGTCTCGCTAGCAGTCTACTTGACCCTTCTCGCATTGAGTCATTTTTATTAGAGAGGATGACGATTTGGCTTTTGGCGTTTTTTCACAGCCTTTGAAACATATAAGATGACTTTTGGAACACAAAATATAGGAAAATTTTCGAATGTGCGAAAAATGTGCTTGCACCAAAATCTCCACACAATTTACCAAATTTGCTGTAGACGTCTGCAGTTTTCATTTTCTGGACAGCAGCGGCATTAGAAGCACTTGACTTTTGCGAAACAGCAGTTTTGGCGGCCTCCGCCTGCGGTCTAATATCCGCCGGACAAGCTTTCAAGTAGACTGTGACTGGCACTGTGGACTCATAGTTAGCGACATCCTTGGCCACCACCTCAAACTGGAATCCATCTTTGGAGCTGGCTATTTCCGGCAGAGCCTTTAGTAGTCGGAGCTCTGCTGCTCCATTGTCTGAACTAGTGACCGAGAAATAGGGAGTAGCTGGTTCAGAAACTGAATACTGGATGTAGTCACTGCTGCTGTTGGCTAGAGTGGAGACTGCTTTAACTGTGAGCAATGTATGGTTAACTGAAGGTGGCAGACATTCCACCACCACATCATACTTCGGCTGCGAGAATTTGGGACCGGAGATGTTGTTTTTGATTTGGCGAGACTGCAAATTGGGATAATTGTAATTTGGGAGGAAAATAGACTGGTGGAAGAACACCGTATTCTCCCCAATAGAACCACACCCCCCTCCCCTTATTCAAAATCGTGTTTTTGGCATTGTGTTTTTGGCCTACTTTTTCCAAACAAGTCGTGGGCAAGTTACTACCCTATTTGTAGCTAAAACGATAAGCTACAATTTGAGCGGTAACTTGCTTGGGAGCTGTCTCCAAAAAGTAGGCCAAAAACACGATTTTGAATTAGGGGGAGGGGGGTGTGGTTCTATTAGAGAGAATACAGCATAAGCTACATTTTGAATTAGGGGGGGGGCGTGGTTCTATTAGAGAGAATACGGTATGCAGTGATGTATTTTTGCGATTTTTTGCTCTTGCTCGGAGCTAGAGATTTATACATCACTGACGGTATGTTTAGAGCTAAATAGGCGTTTGCATTACCTGTACAATAATGACCACATTGGTTGTGTTGGATAGCTGAGGCAGTCCATAGTCCGAGGCTTTAACTGTGAACTCGATTCTTCCATCAGTTGCTTTGAGGAGATCAGCATCTATTCTGCCTACAGACAGCTCACCACTTTCTGGATTTATTGAAATCGGGAGTTTGAGATTCGGCTTGTCTACTATAGAGTAAGACAGCTGAGCATTTTCTTCTTCATCTTCGTCGATTGCCTAAAATGATGTTACAGTCAAATCTCTTTAGAGTATAGCCGCTCTGCACTGACCCAAGATGTATACTATATTTGGTATACAGTCAAACCTGGATAAGCCGACACCCCTAAATTCAAAAAAATGTGTTTGTGGCATTGTGTTTTTGACCTATGTTTTGCTGGTGTCTTCTGGGCATGTCATATACCAAAACGTAGCCTAGAATCTATGCTAAATTTTGATATACAAGATGCCCAGAAGACACCAGCAGAGCATAGGTCAAAAACACAATGCCACAAACACATTTTTTTTGAATTTAGGGCTGTCGGCTTATCCAGGTTTGACTGTATTGCCTTTTTTCATAAGTCTTGGTCTCCTCGTTTATAGTGGCTAAAACGTGCAGACGAAAATTCAGCGTGCCAGGCATGAACTGGATCTGGCGACAATCCGAAGCTGGATGAACGAATACAAGCCACAAGTTCAGAGATGTGTGCAACAAGAAGGAAATCACATCCAGCGGTACTTCAACAAGTTGTAATTCTTCGGTGAATTTTAGTTGGTGTTTGTCTGTCGTCGTTATCAAATACTATGAATAAAGTGTCTTGTCTAAATCTCTGCTTTCTCAGCTATGGTTCTTTTTGCGCCAGTGTCTTGGTTAGGGAAGAATTTTGCACTCACCTTGACTTGTAAGTAAACTTGGTTGTTTTCGGGCACACTGAATCTGTAGTTGGTTTGCTCAAAGTGTGGAGCATTGTCGTTCACGTCCAGCACATCAACCGTCACCTTTATAGAATGTTGCTCACCAGTCTGTTGTCCATCCTCTGGCACCAACACCACATCCAGGTCTATTTGGCGGCCTTGTTCTGCATCCAGCGATTCCAGGCAGATTAGTTGGCCTCTGTTGTTGATGGCAAAATGTTCTGATCCTCTCCCATTGATTTCTCTCCGCACATTGTCGGGTATCTTAATTACGGTATAGTTAACCCCTGTTAATCACCAGGGCCCGGTCCCTTGAGGGGACTTATCCTTTTGTAAAAGAGTTTTCGACTCTAATGGATTATACCATCCACCCAATATACCCTCTCTTCCCCCATTTCAACTGGTTTGTTGAATTTAGGGACGACACCCGACTCGCCCCGGATCACAAATTATTTATTAACCATGAACCACCGAACTTAGGTGAAACAGGGTATGCGTTGGGTCTCGGCTAATCTACGCTGGCCTAGCCTAAGGCTAAGACGTATTTGTATACCCAAGTGTAGTTTCCGGGGTCTGAAACAAAATTCAGTTGTCTTGAACAGAATTTTTTTTACGTCCGATTGATGATAGGGACTTTTTGTAAAATGACATAGGATAATCACTTTTTCTTCGCTCGTCTATGTTAATTCACGATTTTAGGCAAGATGGAAAGGGAAAAAGCAATATATAGCATTGAGCGATTTCGAGAAGGGTCAAATTCGAGCTTTTGCAATTGCTGGCTACACTTATGACAGAATCTAAACTATGATCAGGCGTTCTCGGCATGTCGTTGCGAATTTCTTGGCTGATCAGCAAAGTTATGGCAAAAAGAAGTCTCCTAGTCGTTCTCCAAAGCTGTTCAAGCGTGTGAAGCGTCGAAGCGTGGTCAAGAATTGGTCCGGATGTGTTAGAGAAGCACATGGATAGCATGAAGAATAGAATTTTCTCGACGGTTTAAGTTTCTGGAAGTTGTACGAAGTATTAGTTGTTGCACATGTCATTGTTTTCTGCTATTGTTCTAGCAATAAAATGCTTTATGATTACGATGTAGACTGTAATAGTTGAACCTATGGCAAGTTGGACTCGGAACGAGTTGGGTTCTTACCGAATTTAGTTGCTGGTCAACAAAATCGGGTCGAGGGTTACGGTTCATCAAGAATGAAGGTTTATCGAGGTTTTGATTGTAACTAAAACCCACTTACATTTAACTGTAAAATAACTTGGGCGGGAGCATTCTCCTCCAGTTCCACCCTATGAAAGCGTTGAGTAGAGGCACTGACTGTGGTGGTTTCAAAAATGTCGGACAAACTTGGTGATTGGGTGCCAGACAAGGCATTTGCAGGATTGAACAGCCTGATGGTAAGTGAACAACTGGGTGTGTCTAGCTCCTCCACAATATCAGAGGTGTGCAACTCTACCTAAAAGTGAGTGAACACCTTTTACCTTCTTCATATCAGCAGGTTCGCTTATTCACTAGAGTGGTTTTTTCTGAACTCAACTTAGTACTCTTTTAGTACATGTAAGTCTTGGTTTACCTTGGTCCATAAGGCGAAAATTCGATTTTCAGCAAAAAACATTGCGGGCGCTTTATACTGTGATACAGCCGAGATTTTTGTGACCTTACAGCTCGCACTTTTTGTACAGCCATCAATTTTCTTGAAAAATTAAAACTTACTTGTAACTGAAGTTGCGTGTCTGTGAGCAAACTTAGTGCCTGGGGATTGGCCACTTGCAAGGTCACAGCCGCACTGCCTTTAACTTTGGAGGGTGATAAGTGGAAAAGTTTAGAGTGCTTTCCTGCCAAAACAACTCGAAAATCTGTGTTCTAGAAACAAACGACAGTAAGATGGTTGGGATATAGACAAGAACTTGCCGGGTTGGTGTGTTGGACTTTGATTGGCTCGCTCACCAGCAACTTGAAAGAGAGTTTGTTGAAGGCAGCAGTGTAGTGGTTGGCTGCACAGCTGGGCAAACCCTTCTCTTCGTCATGGTCTACCACAATTTTTAGAATAGTGCTGCTGGTGCCTGTAGAATTATCCGCCATTTTGGCCTAAAAAGGGCCATTTTTTGTTGTAAATCATAACTGGGGCCGATGTTACTAACCGCAAAATTTGTACTTTTTTCTGCTTCTACCCCAACCAGTGTTTTCAATAATCAGAATGGTAAAGTCAGAAGCAGAATTAGAAAATTTTGAAAGTCAGAATCAAAAGCAGAAAATTTCTAAGTCAGAGTCAAAATCATTCTGATTCTGATTTCTGCTATTGAAATTCAAAATGAAAGGCAGAATGTTTCTAAGTCAGAATCAGAATCATTCTGCTTTTGATTCTGACTTTGAAATTTTCTGCCTTTCAATTCTGCTTCTGACTTTGAAACATTTTTTAATTCTGACTCCGATTCAGTGTTTTCAATAATCAGAATAAGAATCAAAATCAAAATGCTTCATAAGCAGAATTCAAAGTCAGATCAGAATCAGAAATCAGAACTGTCAACCCTCAATATACAGTCAATGCTCAATATACAGTCAATGCTCAATATACAGTCAACCCTTAATATATAGTCCACCCTCAACATATAGTCAAACCTCAATATATAGTCAACCCTCAATATACTTTTTTTCGTTTATGAAGAAGTGATAAGAAAAAACAGAGAGATAGTCGAAATAAATTTCAGAATCAGAAAACTAATCAGAATCAGTCAGAATTAAAAAATGTTTCAAAGTCAGAATCAAAAGCAGAATGATTCTGACTTTGAAAATTTTTTATCATCATTCTGTTTCTGTTTCTCATTTCAAAAATTTCTGCTTCTGATTTCTGATTCTGATCTGACTTTGAATTCTGCTTATAAACCATTCTGATTCTTATTCTGATTATTGAAAACACTGACCCCAACCCTTGTGAACTTTGCATGGAGTGTATTTTCCAGGCTACATGACAAAATTCGGATGTACTAATCCGATTACATTATTTTATATTCTCTTATTGTCTGTTTTGAAAAAAGACTTCATAAACATAAGTTTTTAACCATATTTAACCACACCAACCAATCCAAGCGGACATCCAAATTCACCAAGAGGAAAGGACTTTTGTTTAGTGTTTAACTTTAGTTCTTAGTCTTAGCACCATCAAATTTATACACAATATTTATGATACCGCTGTAAAAACCATATTCAGATTAAGAATGTTAGCTGCTTCGTGTTATTTATAATTATTGTTTACATATACAGTCAAACCTCGGTATAACGAACCACTGGGAACCAGTGGTTCGTTATACCGAGGTTTGACTGTACAAGGTATTTTAGCTTCCATCTACACCTTTTAAAAAATTTTCTTTATCAGCCCGGGCATTTTTTAGGGCGATGGATGGCAAGAGGATCAAGACTCTCGTTCGCTCCTTACTTCTTGTATGGTCACTTCAAAGCTTAGGTCAACTGAATGCAACCGGCCAATTTGCAGGAATTGAAGAGAGGAATTTAAACCACACTCAATCAACTACTGTGGTACATGATTCATTGCTCAGTCAAGTATAACGAAAACTAGCTCAGTCGTTGCATTGAAGTCGAAGGAAGATTGCTGTAAAAAGCGAATGGAAAATTCAAATGAAAGGAAATTTAAGAATCTGCTGGAAATTATTTTTTGGAAATTTTGGATTGTCGCATAGCTTGAGCTTGGATAACTTGAAATAGGCCCTAGGTCCAGCAGTCCTTCACAAAAACCTTTTCAAAAGGGCGCTTCTAAGTCACTTGTTTGAAAACAAAGCGTTACGATTATCTCGCATTGATTGTTTTTCGTATCTAATCATGTGCTCGGTATTGCTCACGAGTGTTGGATTACTTTTGAAATCATTATTTCAATATGTCTTTCGAAATTGTCTTTATTTTTGTGTTCTAGAAAATAAGAGTGTCCCGGTGTTAGTAATTATCAATTTTCAGCTCTGAAATCTCGTTCTTCCAAAAGCCCCGAATATGCAAATTTTCGTGAAGACTTTGACGGGAAAGACGATCACTCTTGAAGTCGAAGCGTCGGACACAATCGAGAATGTCAAAGCCAAGATCCAGGACAAGGAGGGAATCCCACCGGATCAGCAGCGTTTGATCTTTGCTGGTAAGTTTTTTTGTGTGTTAATAATAAAGACTACGAACCTATGCCTTTTTTTTTAGGCAAGCAGCTCGAAGATGGTCGTACTCTTTCGGACTACAACATACAAAAGGAGTCTACACTTCATCTTGTGCTTCGTCTCCGTGGTGGCATGCAAATCTTCGTGAAGACGCTCACTGGCAAGACCATTACCCTGGAGGTAGAGGCATCTGATACTATCGAGAACGTCAAGGCTAAGATCCAGGACAAGGAGGGTATTCCGCCAGACCAGCAGCGCTTGATTTTCGCAGGTTTGTATCTGGCTTTTAATGCATTCGTTTCAACATTTTTAATCGATTTATTTTATAGGGAAGCAGCTGGAAGATGGTCGTACTCTCTCGGACTACAACATACAAAAGGAGTCTACGCTTCACCTTGTGTTGCGCTTGCGTGGTGGAATGCAAATCTTTGTCAAGACATTGACTGGCAAGACAATTACGCTCGAAGTGGAGGCGTCTGACACCATTGAGAATGTCAAGGCTAAGATTCAGGACAAGGAGGGCATTCCTCCGGACCAGCAGAGACTGATTTTCGCAGGTACTTGCTCTTGTTGATAGGGCTGTCGGGTAACCGAAGTTATCGGACAATCGAATTTTCGGGTAGTTGAACTGAACCGATACCTGAAACCCGAAACTCTGGGTTTTAGTACGAATACCCGAACTGACAACTCTACTTATTGAACTTTCCTAAGTTTTTATCGCGAAAAAATTTAGGCAAGCAGTTGGAAGATGGGCGCACGCTGTCTGATTACAACATCCAGAAGGAATCTACACTTCATCTCGTGCTTCGTCTCCGGGGTGGAATGTAGATCTTCGTTAAGACACTGACTGGCAAAACAATTACGCTCGAAGTGGAGGCGTCTGACACCATCGAAAATGTGAAGGCTAAAATCCAAGATAAAGAAGGCATTCCGCCGGACCAGCAGCGATTGATCTTTGCTGGTAAGCCTTCATTAGAAATGTTGTTTTTTACCAATAAAAATTGGTTTACAGGTAAGCAGTTGGAGGATGGTCGTACGTTGTCAGACTACAATATCCAGAAAGAATCGACTCTTCATCTCGTTCTTCGTCTGCGTGGCGGCGTTTGATCTCACCCTTGCTTCGCGTTTGAGCAATCTCTTCCTTAGAAAATCTTTCTCTAGAATTAATTCTTCTTTCCTGATGCCTGCACATGTTCTTTTTCGACAATAAAGTGTGTTGTCTTGTCATGATTGTAGTTTTTTACAGAGAAACGCCAGTCGTAAGAAGTATGTCTATCTGATAGAACGCAAAAAATTGGTTGGGATCTTTATTTTGTGGGATCTCAACCACCAAATCGCAAAAATCGACCAGTGCGTACGAGGTCCTGTTCGCGACTACATATGTACAAAAGAGAAAGCTGTAATCAATTGTGAAAATTTTTGACTTTTAAATGCTTACAGTGACATTCACCGAAAGGAGCTGATTTCTCACAGATTCCAACGATTTTTTCAATCTAATCCAGCCTGAAAGTTGATTCACTTATTTAAATTTTTTAAAACTAACTATTCCTAATGTGGATATTGTTTCGAGTACAGCCAACTCTCGATAATACGGCACATCTAGGTATCAGATTCTGAATGCCAAATTATTTTTTATTTCCCAATAAAACCGCTTCTCGGGACCTGGTTTGGGGTGCCGAGTTAACGAGGTGCTGGATTAACGAGGTTTGACTGTATGGAGCCTAATAATGATCATTTTCAATATCATTAACAAACCAGATATTCTGTCTACATCGAAGTAGACGCTTGGCTCTCCTAAACCATAAACAATGTTGTTGCTCTCTCCTACCACACTTTTAGCTTCAATTTTCACAATCTTCGAGCTTAAACGCAAGTTGTCAGAGATGTGTAAGGGGCCTTCGAAGACAGTCATGAAAATGGGAGCATTGGGCTTGTTATAGCCCTGGCTAAAAATTTACTTTTTCATTAATGTAGAAGGCTGTTTTCAGATTCCTGAAGTTTTTTTTGCCTATTGGGGTGCTTTAGAATGAAAAATCCTCTCGAAAACGAGTACTGTAAATGAATGCATGCAAATTTTTGTGGCGTAGCAAAGTGACCGCGTAACAAATGTACCTCGTAACAAATCTTCGCGTAAATTATGGTGTACAGCTCACTGCCAATTTAACATCGAATGACTTCTTAAACAAGATCTTTCCAATCCGAACTGTACCTTATTGCAGATATTAAAAATGCGAACAACGAACCACCACTTAAATCCCCCTGAGAGCCGCGACTTAATACTTAGAAGTAGGAATGATAAATTGGCGCTTGTTGCTGGTTTTACCCGTCACCAATCAAAACTTCATTAAAAATAATGAAGCTGATATAATACTACTTTTATGGGTTTGTCGACATTTTGGTAGCAAACCACGTGAACACACTTGTTTAGGATTCCCGAGACGCCAGTGATTTTGAGCAAAGCACGTTTTTCGTTGGAAAATTTGGTAATTGAGGCTCCATCTCTAGCGGAAATTTCCATCACTTCTACTTTGTTAGCTTCAAATGGCTTCTTTAATTCTAACTGAGCAGAACATCTAGAATACAAAATTTTAAGCTGGAAAACGTTTTATGGGAAAATAAACCTGGAATTGGAACACTTTTCACTGACTATGGCGAATTTGTCCGTGCCTGAGATGGAGAATCTGGAGACTCCCCCAATTCCTGTGTCTGGATCCTTTACTTCCACTGTGTACACAATTGAGCCGATTGTTGATTGCTGCAAACTGGGGGAATTTAGTTAGTTGGCTAACCAGGTAATTAATAAAAAGCTATGTGAAACCACTCTTCAAATATGTATATCTCCCATTAAATTTTAAACCTTGATTAACTGCGCAATTTTTCAATTATCTTTCTTCATGTTTTTTCCTCCATTTTTTCCAGCGTGCAGCTTTGAATTTCCTCTTTCTGATGACTTGTTGCCACCAAACTTCACAGTGCCCTTTGTGTACTTTAGATTGAATCTCTCGTTAAATGAACGTCGCACGTACCTTTTGCCATCATTGTCCACCACTAAAGTTGTTTTCGTCTGACCACAGGATGCCTTTCCAGTTTTCGATAGTCCAGTTTAAATGCTCCTTTGCAAACTTTATTCTTCCTTTGTCGTTCTCGTGCAAAATCCATGGCTTCTCTGCCGTACGATGACCGATTAGACCAACTTAAAAGTCAAATAAGCAACTAAGCAGGTAAGCAAACACTATAGTCTACCGCCCCATGCCAACGGTGGAGCGTACGCACACTAATATCCTCCAGTCCAAGCTCCTCACGAATTTCTTGCGCTGTGAGATGCGGATCTTCCTTCGATTTGCGAGTAATTTTCTGTCTGTCCTGAAGAATTTCCTATCAATTGTCCGCAAGTGTACGTTTAAAGTCTTATGCTCCGTAAAAATGACACCTGTTTTCTCACCCCCCCCCCAATACAGCCCTTTATACTTTTAAAATAAATATTGGGCTGGTGCGGTTTTTTTAACAAAAAAAATCGTTTGTGGCATTGTGTTTTTGACCTATGTTCTCCTGGTGTCTTCTGGCATATTATATACCAAAATGTAGCCTAGATTCTAGGCTACGTTTTGGTAAAAAACCGACGTTAATTATGCATCAACCCCATAGCTTTTCTGGTTTAATATATTCTAAAATTACTTAAAAGTAGTTTACACATATTTCTCTATACTATCATTTCCACCCTGCATTTTTTAAATACTAGAAATTTGAGTAACCTGGGGTGTGAGCTCAATTTCAGCCGGTAAATTTGTGAACTGGGGTGGGTTGTCGTTGACGTCTACCACCTGAACATCCAAATTGCTTCTCTGCAGCCTGTTCTTCTCCTCGAACACCAGACTGAAGAACTGGCCCTTTTTACCATCCGAATCAATGGTCTGCAAAATGATAGTGAAATATACAGGGTGGTGCAATTCCGTCTCCCAAGTTGTTTTTGGCCATAACCTTTCGACGGAGATTTTTTTAAATGTAATCTACGCAATGTAGGGTGTAACATATTGAGTTCACATCCACAGCTTTAAAATGTTGCTGAAATACCGCGAATTCAAAAAGTTATGGCGAAAAGCAACTGGGGAGACAGAATCGCGCCACTCTCTACTTAAATCAAATAACTACTGACATCCGCATCCAAATGCTTGCCCAACTTCAGAGTGCCACATTTGGCAGTCAAGGGCACAAGGCCGAAAACACCGTGGTCGTTGCCCAGTAAAATTCTGATCTGTTTGATGGAATCTCCACAAATCTCCACATCCAATGGCTTCTGCAACGGCCAGTTTTCATCCACAAAGAGCACATTTGGTTCTACTGTTAGGGATAAAGCTAGAAAATCATGGCTGTAGGTAATTGACCCCGCCGTAAAACTTGACCATTTCAGCTTGTTTTTCGATGGTATTTCCTAATTTTTTTCCCAGTATGTAGCTCGAAATCTCCTCTTTTCAATGAGGTATCAACTGGCTTGATGGCGTCAGAGAAAGGCGCAGAAAAAGATTTTTGAATGAAGGAAAGCATATTTACCTTTAAATACCTTTTTCTTCAACCTTTTCCAACAACATCCAGTAAGTTAATACCTCATTGAAAAGAGGAGATTTCGGGCTTCACGATGAAAAAAAAAATTAAAACAGATTATACAAATAAATTTACACCAACCTTGTCCAACCAAAAAAGCAACCAAAATACTTGGCCAAAAAAGTTTGGCTAAGCCGCTCAAATTGAAAAAGATCATTTCATCAAGTAGCAAAAAAGACGAGTAATAAGATGAAAATAGGTGAAAATAACTGCATATGCGGAAGACTTGTTTCCAAATTGACAACAGCTAAAAACACATGAATATGAGCATACAGTCAGCTGGGCAATCCACAGTAAATAAATAACTATGGAAGAGGCCGAAAGGGATTAAACGGCCGCCCCACCTTATGGACCCTAGTCTAAATCCCTTACTCTAACAAATGCAAAAGGTCAGCAATGGTCAATGCTGCTTTGTAGGCTTGTTCCACCTCTTAATTTCATAGAATGGGAAATGCGGGTAGACTATTTTATCGTTCACTATGAATTATATTTTCTCATCCTACCACGTCCTACGACCCTCCAGCACCAAACTTGTCTTTTACTCTTTGTATATTTCAAGGCTTAGGCTGTGAAAAAAAAATTATTTCCCACATTTTCCACACCAAACAATTTGGGTTTTGTCTCAAAACTTTGTGAATCTCAAAAATTTTGACTTTTTTGCCTTGGTTTCTGCAAGGTAAGCGACTCAAATAGTTTATTTTAGACTATAGTAAACTATCCATGTAGTTTATTTTAGACTATACAGTCAAACCTCGATATAACGAACTCCTGGAGACCAGCTAAAATGTTCGTTATATCGAGGGTTTCATTATATCGGGGGTTCGTTATATCGAGGTTTGACTGTAGTAGACTATCCATACAGTTTATTTTAGACTATAGTAAACTATCCATGTAGTTTATTTTAGACTATAGTAAACTATCCATATAGTTTATTTTAGACTATAGTAAACTATCCATGTAGTTTATTTTAGACTATAGTAAACTATCCATGTAGTTTATTTTAGACTATAGTAAACTATCCATGTAGTTTATTTTAGACTATAGTAAACTATCCATGTAGTTTATTTTAAACTATAGTAAACTATCCATGTAGTTTATTTTAGACTATAGTAAACTATTCATATAGTTTATTTTAGACTATAGTAAACTATCCATGTACAGTCAAACCTCGATATAACGAACCCCTGGGGACCAGCTAAAATGTTCGTTATATCGAAGGTTTCGTTATATCGAGGGTCTGTTATATCAAGATTTGACTGCGTAACAAACCCTTGAGGACCAGGCAAAATGTTCGTTATATCGAAGGTTTCGTTATATCGAGGTTTGACTGTAGTTTATTTTAGACTATAGTAAACTATCCATATAGTTTATTTTAGACTATAGTAAACTATCCATGTAGTTTATTTTAGACTATAGTAAACTATCCATGTAGTTTATTTTAGACTATAGTAAACTATTCATATAGTTTATTTTAGACTATAGTAAACTATCCATGTAGTTTATTTTAGACTATAGTAAACTATTCAGGCTGTATACTAGTTGGTAATTTTAGATTTCGAAATCGGCTAATTTCGCAACTGTTGGGTTCGCAAAAATATTTTTGGCAAACGTTTAAATTGGCAAAATGACGTTTT
>BBSZ01008139.1:0-16325 GCA_000981365.1 Subanguina moxae
ACTTGTAAAATTATTTATAAATTTGCAAAAGCAATAGATATGTAAACCTCTTTAAGCACGAAGAGCAAGAATAGGCAAAAAAATACAGCAGTGTAATATTCAATAGATAAACAAGCGGTCGAAATATCAATCGAAATATAAATTTTGCGAAAACTACCATTTTCGAAAAAAAATTTCGCGAAAACTCCGTTTTTCGAAATTCTCGTTTTCGAAAACTACCTTTTTCGAAACACTTTTCGCCAAAACGTGATTTTGCCAATTTAAACGTTTGCCAAAAATATTTTTGCGAACCCAACAGTTGCGAAATTAGCCGATTTCGAAATCTAAAATTACCAACTAGTATACAGCCCTACTTGGTTATACCCCCCCCCCCCAAATCGATTTTTTTCAAAAGTGTCTAATAATCATAATAATCACTTTTAAGTATAATTTATCCCAAAAATGAACAAAAATACTATTTTAAAGGGGTTGAGAGCCGTATTGGGAGGGGAAGGGACATTTAAGTGGCTACTCTGTAGGAAAAGATAAGATCTTGAACATAGCTTTGTCAACTAGGCTCTACCGCATAAAGAAGCTCGGGCATGCATTTCGACTCCAAGCCCCCGAGCCCCGGTAAGGGGGCGATGGGGGCTCTGAGCAATACTTTTGATCAGAGAATGCATCTAGAGGCACTTTTTGTCCTGGTTTAGTAAGGGAGACGGGTGAAGGACCCTTCAAATTAGTGGTCTCTATTGCTCCCTTCCCTTCCAAATTCAGCCCTTATTCTCCTGTAAGTTAATATTTTGGTTTCTTTTTAGCGAAATTGTTACTTAAAATGGTTTTTAAGCACTTTTGGAAAATTTTAGTGGGGAGGGTATAACCAAGTATTGTCAAAAGCTTTACTTTTAATTCAACAAACCTCTCTTCATCATCTTTTATTCACGCAACAAAACTCTCTTCCAACATAACAACAATACCAAATTGTCGACGATAAGGCTCTTCGGGTTATTCGTGGAAGTTCAAATTTTTATTTTCATTCTCAATTAGCTTTTCTTAACATTTAACGGATGCCCTAGCTTCCCAGCTGCACAAATTATAATGACACACTGCTTGCAAAGCTTCTTTTTCATCCTCAGCTCGCGATTTCAGACATCATAGGTTTAGTCAAACATCAGATGAAGGACGATTCGAATGTAACTCAGGACAAATTTTTAGTTCTGCCAGTTGCTAAAATAATGGTTCAGTAACACATCGTGCATCTTTGCTGCCTCTTGCGGATCTTTAAAGAATATAATCAATGATCATCGCCTAACACCCTGAATTGTTTCAAATACCAACTCGAATAATCATGCTAGAGGAATAACTCAAATTCCGTTAGAATTGCGATGATGTATATGTCAAAAACACGTCACTTATCTTACTTTAACCAACTAATGTATCTTGAAGACTTGGCATAACGGCTGATACCTGAAATTCCTTTCCAAAAAATTTTCACATGGGAGCAGCGAAATAAACTTGATGTAATGGTCAGCCACTCCATAAGTGCGATGCCTTCTCAGCCATCTTCAAATATTCGGCAGTAGCCAGCTTCTTTTGAAAAGTGACCTTCTACAGCACGCCTCCAACTTTATAGAGGATATTACGGGATGCATTTTGATATATAAAATGTTACAAAAAATAAAAATTTCATACATTTCGATACACAAGAAAACTTGAATATTTAGGGCCTCAGATGGTGTCAACAGGAAGAGCGTTTATAAAGCTGAAGCAGCAAACAGAAACGCTATCAATCTCCTCCAACATTTAAAATCCGAAATTTAAATTGAATGCAAATTTCATGCAAGGACTCTAAACTAAACAAACTTCAATCTTTATTGATAAGAAGAACGTGTGTAAAGCCAGAAGAGCTAACAAAAACGCGTTGTCGCTTTGCGAAGCATTAATCAGCAGCCAAAAAGCGGTGGGCAGAAGAATAAAAAACAGATTTTTTTTTTTTTAATTCTACGACGACTATAATTTGACTAAAAACCATGCATTTTTTGATCAAGAGTACCGTTTGTTATTGCTCGGATTCATCTCACAGATGAGTCTGTGCGCACATTATTAACTCTCAAGCCCCTTCGTCCTCTCATGGGGGTTAGGGGGCTTGGAGTGGACATGCGCACACAAGCGTACCTGAGACATAAACCACTCGAAAATAGCTTATGATACATAATAGTAGCATTAAAAAAATCTATGTTCAAGATCTTCTCCTTACCTGAGTGGACCCTCCTTAGAAAGTGGCCCCTTAATAGTGCCTTCCCCTCCCTATACAGCCCTTCGTTAGAGGGTTTTAATACAGTAGAATCTTTTTGAATTTGAACATTATAAATATAAAAAAAAAAAGCGACGTCAAAAAGTGAGTAGATCTGCAAAGACATAACTTCACATTTAGAGCAGTGTTTTGGAAAATGAGAATGATTTCAGAAGAACAATGATAACTTTACAGAATAAGAATGGCAATGATAATCGTTTTCGTTGTGAAAAACTGTCATTCTCATTTTCGAAAACACTGATATAGACCTAGAGAATAAGTTATGGTAATTCAAAAACAGAAATAGTTAAAACACGAATAAATAAATGAAAAACTGTTTTTTTAGCACCAAATTAAAATCACTAAGAACAGCCATTAAAGCATGACTAATTGTTGATCAAAAGAGAAACCAACTATTTGCTAGCTTTATATTGCTATAAAAGCACACAACAACTAAACGCGTCTTTGAAAAAATTTAAATTACACAAAGATATACGACAAAAGTGGGAAAAAAATAGACGGAGCACAATAAATTACAAATAGCTTTTTGTTCATCGGTTCTTTCTTTCGGTTTTATTTGTCTTCGTCCACAGTGATTTTAATCCGAATTGTTAGGCTATGAAACCAGGCATGCTCATTGGAGAACCAAAACTTGTATACACCGGATTCCTCACACACAACATAGTCGCTAAGAGGCACAAAAGTTGGACCGGGAACTTTCTGAACATAAGAGTATTAGAAGTATGTATAGAGGTCATCATGCACTAAAATTCTTTGGTTTGACTATTTCAGATGCAGAGGTCATTCAGATGCAAAAAACACATTTCAAATTAAAAAAACTATTTACATTGAACCGAGGATAGACCGGCGACATCTTTAAGATATCTACTTCTTTAGGATCTTTTGAGTAAAATATTCCATAAGCAAAATGACCATCTGTTTCGAATATCCAAGACAGCTTTTGTCCCTGTAAATTTCATAAAAAAGACTTAACTTTAAATTTTGTTATAAAGCTACCTTCTTCACCATAGTTTCCGTGAAGCCAGTCTTACCAGCAGGAACAGTCAACGAGATAGCATCCTTGATCGGACCGCCTTTGTAATAGGAATTCTGATCCAAGCTCACTGATTGATCAAGCTCCGCTAAGAATATCTGCAAAAAGTATATAATCTCTTCGGTCATATAGCAAACAAAAATATTTACTTTCTCTTTACCAGGCTCATTCCAATAGCTGGGCAAAGAATCAGGATCTGCCACAGTTAAAATCTCGCTTTTCCAATTGGAACCAAATATTTTCACTTTGTTCTATAAAATTTCCAGCTAAAATTCTAAAAAGAGGTTAAAGATACCGTACTTTAGTCCGTTCTGGCAATAGAGGCTTAGCAATTGTCCTGAATTGGCAGCTTTTTTTCAAATACAGTCAACTCTCGATAGTGCACACCTTCGCTAATGTGGGAGCTCGTCCCAAAGGGATATGCAGTATCAAGAGCTGACTGCGTACAAAGAATTATTATAGTGAACTCTCTCAATAAGGACACTCTGTATAAGGATGCTCTTCCTGTAAGAAAAGCTTGTGCCGAGTCCCACCTTATAAGTATCTTACAAGGGTTTATAAAATTGGGACTAAAAAACTTTTTTCAGTGGCTGCAGGAAAAGAAGACAGCCCTGGTAAAGCGTGTTCTCGAAGAGGCTGGCAAAATGCAAATGTCCAAATTTACTCAGTCAATCCCGTGATTTCATCGCGGCCGTTTTTTCGTCGCACCATGTTTATACCCTGTCTCACCTAGGTTTAACGGTTCACTTTCCAGCCGTTCCGAAGGCAGTCTTTCATAACGCGCCAAATTTTGAACACATGGTTGCTGGATTTTTACCAAATAGTCGATTCGATACATGGTTGGTTGTGAAAACAACAAAAAGTAAAAATCAACAAAATTTCTTTCGTTGCTTTTCGACAAATTTTCGCTGTTTTTCGTCATTTTAGATCTTTGTTTTGCTTGCTGTCTTGGCGCGACTTCGTTGTCTTCTCGTCGTGTCATGAATGTTAGTATTCAGTTAGTTGTGTGTAAATTGTTCTTGTTATTATTCTACAGTATTGTTGTGTTGTTAACATATAAAAGTTTTCGAACTTATTGCGCACTTTCATATTCTATTCTAAAAATCAATAGCGTAAAAACGTGCCTGAGACATAAATTACTCGAGAATAGCTCTGGATGCATGAAAATAGCATGCATACCAGAGCTTCTTTATGCAGTAGGTCCCTGTAAGGGAAACTGTCCAAGCTTTTCTCTTTTCTTACAGTCTCTTCTTCTCTCCTATACAACACTTATTCCTAAAAAAAGTCAAATTGGAGCCAAATTTTTACTTAAAATACGTTTGGGGGGGGGGGGGCGGTGTAATAGAAGTGACTGGAGAGAGTACACTAAGAGGTAGCCAGAAATCCTAACCGACAATTTATTATAAAGAAAAATATACATGTTATTTGATAGGGTCTATTTGGTGTACTCCACTACGTTGTTAACATAATCAAAATTAGTTTGGTCTCATACCATATGTTTTGTTGTTTCAACGGAAAACTTATCAGCTCTGATGGCCCAAATGCCTGAGAAATGTACAGTAAATTCTACGATTTCTTGGCTAAAAAATGAGTGAAAAAACTGAAGCAACATAAACTTATTCAGACCCAAGCCGTGATTTTTGTTTAATTTTATTGGATAATATATAGTTCTGGATGTAATCACTCTCTCTAAAGACGGGTGTGGTTTGTTAAGGTAAAATTTGCTTTCTTAATAAAGACACAATAAGGACAGCTTTCGGCCGGTTCCTTCGCTGTCTTTATTGAGAGACTGACTATAATTCTTTTTACCAGATTGCTGTAATAAAAGAAGGTGCTCCAACTAATACGAAGTTGTGGATCAGTTCAACGTACTAAACAAATGAAAGATAAGAAAGTCGTGGACACAAAAAAAAAGGCTGACATGTTCACTCATAAAAGCAGAAATAGAAGCAAGAGCACCAGTTAACAAAGCCACTAAATTCTTGTCATATTTCAAACCAGTTAGATCCATTATGTACATTATGGACGTTTGTTCACCTGCAACTCTACAAATGAGTAAATTGGGATGTAAAAATGTATTTACACGGTGGCAAAGAATTAAAACGATTAACAAGTTACAGCAATAATGCTCCTCAATTTTATGTACCCTTACTTCCTGTTTTATTATAAACCATCTATATCGCAAGGTAAGCGCTTCAACGAGAACGTAAACAGTGCAAGAAGTTACTGAATGACCATAGACAACAAGAAAAACCAAATACATCAAATCCATATCTTTTTGAAACACCTTGAATATGTTGAAATGCATGCCGCTTGTCTTCACTCATTTCTGAATTCACGGCTTGAACATCTCTATTCTTTGTCGGCATTATTGTTGAAACATCGAGCTGATACCAGGCTTCTTAAATATATTCTCCTATAACTTGCAAGTTGGCTGGGTTTCTTGATTCGAAATTGCACGAGTTGAGATTATCCAGAAACACCGCTCTTTTTGTTAAGAGCTCTTAAGCTTATTCTTCCAATAGTGCTTACGACACCTTTTTTGCCGTATTTGCTCATGCTCCGTTTTGCTGAAACATGAATTTCCTTAGAATTAATTTTTTCCATGAAAATTAAACAAAAGTCAAACAAAATCAGTCTTGAGGATTAAGTCGTCTATAGTCGGTTACGCCATTTCTCGAATAAAATTGCTATATTGCTCAACATTTACACGCTTACCTTCGTTGAAAGTATGTAGTGGGATTGACACGCCAAGAGACAGTAAAATAATTTATTTAAAAGTAAATGACAAATAAATCGGTGCGAAGTCACTGATTTCTTCTGTGACACCTTCCGCCTATTCGAATTTCAAAATTTCTGTTTCGGATGCTTTGCGGCTGAAACACACCAAGTAAACTTCTGGCCCAGGAGTCCTGGGTACAATTTGTATTTTTAACATTTGGACAAATTTTTGCAAACTTTTGACAGACTCCGGAGAGAAATAAAACGCGACTACGCCAAGTAAATCCAATATATGGAGCATTATTTTGATCCTGTACCACCCTGCATTAAGATTATAAAACTGCAATTTCAAGACGTCTAAGGAACATTACATTAATTTCTAATAGATTGAAATCAATCGACATCAGTCCATTTTTTGCGAGGGACACGAAAAATTCTCGCAATAACCCACTTTATAATTTTTAGTAACCAATTACATAACTAATATCAACTGACCCGTCTCTTCTTCATTTTGCATAACAGCTCTGTGCATCACTTCCAAATCGTAGATTCTGGCCTTCATTATCTCATTTAAAGGAAAAGTATGCAAAATACCCCTAAAATTTTTCAAAGCAACAAAATGGATTGAGTTAAATACATACCAATAATCATTTGAGCCAGTTTGCTCAATATTGACCAGCACGTTAGGAGTCTTGCCAGCGCTTTTTGTCAGACCAGACTAAAAGATTTGCATCTATAGGTCAATCAAAAGGAATATACCCTCCAATACTGATGAATAGGATGATCTCTTGGTTTATCTGCCACTGAGTCCAATTGCAAATGAGAATTTCTATAAAAAATAAATTGACTTAACAGCTAAATATAGACTGCTTTTACAATTACGAATTCCTTCAGTTAATTAACAGTTATGCTGCTTAATTTATTTGTTCTTTTACTCAAAAAACAACCATGATTTTGTGTTAGACATTGAGTATTAAATTATTCAAAACTACTTAATTTGGTAACGTTAGATAAAAAAAAAAAGAAACTTCATGTAAACTTTAGAAGAAGCAATACAATTTCATTGCTCACAAAAGACTTAACAAAACTTACCGCAAAATCAAATGATTCTTCAACTTAGGCACTATTTCCTCCAAGTTAGAGTTGTGTCCTTTAAGCCACCGCAACAGATTTAAATCGGTATCGTAATATGGAGTAATCTAAATAGATGAACATTAGCGCGAAAAATCCTGCATTACAATCCATGTTTACCTCATTCTTGACAGCTTTCCGAAGCTTTTCAATTTGCTCCTTATCTTTGCTGGAAATATTGGGTGTAGCCGGCATGAGAACTGCAACAAAAAATAAAAGTATATAGAAAAAAAGAGTCGAGACGCAAAATCAATGGTTTGCTCAAGGACATTGTTTTCCTAGTATCTTTTCCAACTTTGCTCTCAACTTTTGCAGACATTTCGCGCAAAGACACTAGAGATGATGACGGTTAGAGAAACAAGCAAAATATATATATCAAATAGGTCAAAACATATCTCTGTTCTGCATAATCACGTTCTCTACTCCTTTGATTGGAGCGTAAAATAATGCATAATTGACTAAAACCAAGAAAGAAATGACCAATTGGGACGAGGAAACGCTACAACGGTTAACCTGCATTCTTGCTCCCATCAAACAAAAATCACAAAACAAATTTATAATGACCCAAATTTCCAACTGTTTTGGACTATTCTTAAAAGCTCTTATCACCACAATGTTCGCCAGACTCTGCTGACCACTTTTAGTACAAGATGTTTAAAGATCACAATAAAACTAATGGCTCTAGTATAGAATTGGCCGCTTTTTTTGCCTTGGTCCCCTCCCCCCCGTTGATTTTTTGATCTTTTATGTTGTAGATCATAGTTGTTTTCATCTTTTTATCAGTCATTCGTGAACATATCCTGCCTGGTACTACAATTATCAGCGACGAATGGACAGCGACCGAAAGCTGGGTAGAAAACTGGGACGTCCAATGGGGTACATACGTGTGATAATGGATTTTTTATTTGATTTTTGGATTTGATGGTTGCATGAATGAATAAAAGGTGTTTGGTTTTGTTGTTTTTGTAAAATTTTGAAAAAAAAATCAACAGGGGGATCAAGGCAAAAAAAGCAGCCAATTCTATAGTATAGAATCTATACTAGAGCCAAATAAATGATTTTAAACTAGTTTAAATTTGTTTTGTGGCTTTAATTTCGTGGGAGAATGAACGCAGCCTTAAAAGATAGTTCTAGCGGAGGTTATCATTGAAAAAAATCATCGAAAAGAAAAAGATAGAGACCAGTGTTTTCCTAAATGAAATTGAAATTAGAATGAGAAGAGGTTTTCTTTGATTTCGGGCTTAAATGAAATTTCATTTTAGCTTAAATGAAATAGCTAAAGTGAAATGAAAAATGAAATGACATTTCATTTTGAAGTCATTTCACTTTAGCTATTTCATTTAATTTCATTTCATCTAACAAATTTCATTTCATTTAAACCATTTTAAATGAAATTTCATTTAATTTAGGAAAACACAGATAGAGACTTCTTGTGCAAAAACAAAAAAAAAACATTTCTTCGGACAACTGACAACTTTTTTATAATCTTTTTATACAGGGCTGTTTTCTTGTGTCAAAAAGCCTAGTGCTATGAACTTGCGTTCGGGCGGGACTTTTTTTTAACTTCATTTCTCACTGGCCATTCTTCAAAATGACAGCCACCCTTGTATGGGGGTTCGGAATCGGACCTTTTTCCCAAAAACTATTTCCCAAAATTAATTTTTTATCAAAATTATGGACAAAGCTTTATTTAGCAGAGACATTTGCAAAAAAAATATTTACTGGTTTAAAACAAACAAGAAAATGTTCTGGGCCGGTAAAAATAAGCTTTTTTACCCTTACCTTTAGATTTGATATAAACAAGTTTTACTCTTACTTTTACCTTTTACCCTTACCTGTACCTCTAGCTCGGGGTAAAGGTAATGCTAAAACTTGTGTCTGTCAAGGCTAAAGGTAGAGGCAAAGCTAAAGCTTATTTCTACCGCTCCTGATATAAAAAAAATCATAAGCAAAAGTCATGAACAACAAAAAATTTACGACTCCCAGAAACTGATTTGATCTTTCACAGTTTTCTTATTTCTACGGGTTGTTATTTCGCAGCATAGAACTAAAAATCGAGTGATGTGAGAAAAAAAGTTGGCAGACCAGCAGAGAAATAGCAGTGCAAAACCCGTTTACACACAATTCTCTTCTTTTTGACTAAGAAACAACTTTCAGCACAAAACATTTTTTAGAACAACTTACGGAAAGCTCTGCCTTTATTTTTGTCTAAGAAAAGGGGTTGTTCTGAATAGGGATTATTAATTTCAATTCTCTTTTCTACAGTTGTCGAACTTCTATGCAGGTAATCAATCAGTGGAAATGGTGAAAAGCTTTGTCTATATTTTCTGACTAGACCTTTTAGGTCATCAATTAGTGCATGGAAAAGTGTGCTGTGAGACCTTTTGGTCAGTCTCCTTGTGTGAAGGTTCTTGAAAACGTTTTTAGGAGCATTTTTTTGAAATTATTTCTCCGATTTTTGAAGAAAGTGAGCAAGAGTAGACCTTGTGTAATTTTAGTGCTTTATCAAAGAAAAACTTTTTAATATTATGCTTTCAGCTTCTTGACATTATTACACTGAAGCCTGCAACCCATTCTTTGTTGGACTCAAAATCTTCGAAAACTAGTTGTGCTACATTTAGCAACAGCTGCAGATATTCAATCATTACTTTTAGCTTTTGCGAAAAGCAGTGCACAAATTCATTAAAAAGTCTTATTTTAAGACCTTTAAAAGTTGAATGCAAAAATGATGAATACGAGACCAGGTGGTAAAAAAAGATGGAACCAAGGTAGTAGAGTTTTCCTAAAACCATGGATGCGCTGGCGCACTTAAAATTTTGTCAAATAAGGCTAAATTTTTGAAATTCTGTCTGTCGCGATTACTTATTTACATACCGTCTACTTACACACCGTTTAGATACCTTATTTACGTAGTGTCGGCAATCGGCTTCAATTTACAAGACGTTTTGGTCTCTTTTTTATCGTCTGAATTAACATTTCATTTGAGGATGAAGGTAGATACGGCTTTGCATTTGACATACATCTAATGGAACCTCATGCTGAAGTAAGGCTATATCTTCAAACCAGTGCGATTCGGACATTTAGTAAATAAAGTGGAAGCAGAAGTAGAATAAACAGAAATTGACCGGTTAAAAAATTTAGTTTCCAAGCGGCTTTAATTTCGGCAACCCTAGCTCAAAATAATTTTCATTACTGTTCACATTCCTATTGGAGGTGCAACGACTTGTTTATTTTTTACTGTACATTTCCTCAGGAATCTAAAAGGAAAAGTTGCTTGTTACCAATATATGGCTGACAGTATGATGGTGGCTGTTTCAAAATGTCAGTGATCCAACTTTTGATCACATCTTGGCAACCACGCAATCTTTCAAAATTTTGTTTTCAACTTGGGATTGTTTGCATCTCAACTTCAAATCTTGCTTGTTTTAACGAGTGCGACAAAAGTTCTCGACGGATTTTCACAGCTTTATTTTTTATAAATTTTGGAACCATATATATCTGTTGATACCATTTTGTAGCTCTGAATCTCCTCTTTCTAATGGTATATTATTTGTCAGGAAGTTTATTGAATATGGCTGAACTATGTGTTAAAATTGTAAGGCTCCACCAGCAAGGCTACAAGGTGATGGACGGTGATAAACTGTGCTCACTCAACTGTCTCAGATTCCATCAAACGATTAAACGAGACGAGCAGCAATGAAGACAGACCAAAAAGCGGGCGTCCAGTGACTGCTATGACGCACAAAGAAGCCGTAGCAAGTGATGGTTTGGGCCGGCGTTTCCTACGATGTCAAGACACCGCTCATCTTTGTGCCCAATGGAGTGAAGGTTGATAGACCAGAATACCGCCGAATGCTCGAAAACAAAGTTCTGCAGTGGACCGAAGCAAATATGACTGACAATTGGATTTTCCAGCAAGACGGAGCACCTTCGCATCGAGCTGTGGAAACTCAGGACTGGATAGAGTAGCATTTTTGTTATATGCTGTCTCGTATAACATCTAATATAACAAACGGTGTTACATGCGCCACGAGTAGCATGCATGGCTCAGCTGTTTGGCTATCCACTTTTTCGTTACAATAATTGGCGCAGTCGCTAGTTCGAATCCGCTCCCTCGTTATCTAGAACTATTATGGGATTGAGATGTCCACATCTAGGACTACTATGAGATTGAGATGTTTCATTTTTAACGTCGAGTCTATTTTTCTCAGTGGTTTGGCTATCCAATTTTTCGTTACAACAATTTTCCCGACTTCATCAAGGTTGATTCTCACTGGGGCGACAATGCAGGTATCAAAGGTGGCTGGCTGTCCAACTTCCTTGATGGTAATATTATGGACTACTTCTGCTGGCCTTATCTACAATCGAAAGCTTGCTCCAAACGCCACAAGTCGATTGCTTCCAAAATACGAAAAAAGCCACTCGGGTGGCTTATTAGAGGAAATACGGTAAGCAAATCTCGTTTTACAGAGTCTATGAGGTGCGAGCGGCCATGCACAGTCCTTATATCAAAGCTTTTCATATCATCTGTTTTAACAGAAATTTTTTATTTTTAACGTCGAGTCTGTTTTGCAAATATTTTTGGAACAATTTCACTCTCAGTGATGGAAAAATTTGCCTGCGACGCTTCATCCTTGCTCTGTGTTCACCAGTAGTACCATAACTAACAGTTGTAATCATTTTTTCAGGTTTGTTTCCCAATTTATCCACCTTGGTTATAAATAATAATCTCAGCATTTTTTTTGCTTCTGAGCAACTATTACGTCCAATTACCGTTTCTATGTATTGATTAATTTACCAAACCTTTTTTTCCCCAATTCATCATATAATTTGATCTTCTCTTTTTTTTTTTCTAAATCATCCCTTAGTCATGTCAATTGCTTTTTGTATTTATAAGAAATACAATAGGTAGACTGATCAATCTAGGCGATCAGTCTGCTGATCAATACATTCCATACACTGTATAAAATGAACCTTGTAAGTTTAATAGTTCCTATGACTTGCCATGTTTTAGTATAATTTTAGATATCTTCCCTTAATTTTAATATCACTCAGTCAGGTCCCACCGTCATTGGTATCAGAATTAACAAAAGATGTCAGAAATGGAAGTAGAATATGGCTTATGGTGCGTGCACACACTGTGACTGAGTTGTTTTCGGCACTCTACCCACTTTTTTCTCCTCAGTCCTAGTCGCCCACTCAGTCTCACCCGTGCACAATGCATGTTTTTTAAATCAATTTTTTTTGTTATTTTTGAGTCTTCTGTAGGTACTTTTGCCTGAAAAACCAGAAGGACATTTCATATATATATTTTTTTTGTCAGGAAAAGGCTTGCGAAGCGGAAATATAAAGTTTTGGATGTATTGCTAAAAAGACATTAAAGGCCTACAGAATAGTTATAAATATACTTTTTAGTCATGAAAAGGGACTTTCTCTCCTACTTTTACCCCTAAGATCCTAAAAAAATTAGAAGTCCAAAAAACTGTTTTGTGCACTGTGAGACTGAAAAAGAGTCTTTTTTGGGATTTACGTGTTCAACTCAGTCTCACTCCCAGTACCTGTCTGAGCCATAAACGTTTTCTACGTTTTCTTTCTATAAAAGATCGCTAAAATTATAGAGATCTATTTGGGGATTAATTTTCAGGGTCAATTTTTAGGGATAACCTTTTGTTATACAGTAAAACTTCGATATAACGAATACCCGGATATAACGAAACCCTTGATATAACGTACATTTTGGCTCGTCCCCAGGGGTTTGTTATATCGAGATTTTAGTGCATAAATATTTTAGCGATTTTAAGAAACGTGCTGGAAATAACATTATTTTAATTAATAACATATAAATAGGCATTTTTTAGCAGATGAGTGTCAATCCCTATGCCCAATTAAAAAATTCCACAGATTGCTTTGCAAATATTTCAATATCTCCAAAAGTTCAGGTTTCTTAACTTTGTTAAATAATTGAACATTTTATTCACATTTTGCTAATTTAAAGGAAGCACAAGCCAAAAGGCTCAATCAAGTTTACAAGTTATACCATGGCTGGTTGTGCCTTCCTCTAGCAACAGCTGGCTTTATTTTGACGCTAATCTATATTTGTGCTGTGTGGTCGGCTATTCGGCAACACAGGGTTTCACGCAAATGCTATGTGTTGCTGCTGAACAGAGCTATCGGGGATGTGCTAGCTTGTGTAATTGCTTTTGTAATCATAGCTTATGTGCTGCTGGCTGACGAAGTCAAGTAAATTCTTTTTTTTTTTATAAAGATTTGATTGAAAAGTTGATTGAAAAATGAAGCCCCGGGGGCTCTCTTAGAACATTTACGGTAGTCTTATCACTAGGTTTTCGATCTACCAAAGTCAACTTTTGCAAGGTAGTAAAGTTTAAAACACTTATCAGGACGTACGGGTGTAACAGCAATTTGCAACTTCTCCTTGGCATAAGCCCGCTTGGGGGTTGTAAACAAAAGTAGCTGCGCATGAAATTGTGTTCCTTGTCTAAATTTGGCACCAGAAGGGTCAAAACGACAGTAAGTAGAGGTACCGTCGGCTGATGGATCCGAACATGAGTGCCCCCTAAAACAGCAAAACCCACGACCTTACCATTACGACAAGCAAACACCTTTCAAATCCAAAAATAGACCTTTTTTGTACTATTTGAAAAGCCGTATGACTAAGTCAATTTAATTTCAGCAAAAGTACAATGCAAATTTTTGACGTCTTCTTCATTGGTAATAAGGTTTTGGTCTCAAATTAAATTGGTTGAATATTGATGTTATTACCAGGTAGTTTTTGGTCGTCTATGGTGTCGTACGTGTCTTTGAGTGTGCTCAAAGTGTATGCCATAGCCAAACCTTTGGACTACAGGAAGAAGATGACTATGAAAAGATGTGTCTACCTGATGCTCTTTAGGTTTGCTAATTGTTGCTGTTTTTTTTATGCAAAATGACTTCAATTTAGCTGGTTTATTTTCTTAATCATGACCACTTATGCTGTCTCTGTCACTGCTCTAGTCAAAATTCCCGTGCTGAACACGTGGTCTGGTTGCAAACTTGAGACTTGGTAGGTGCGAAATTAGCTGTTGGGCTTCTCTTTAAAAGCCAAATTTGGTTACTACAATGCTAGCTTAGTATCATATAAAAGCTTTTAATACTAATCCATCTCAATATAATCACAGTCACAACCTCTAATCAAAGCACAGCTCAAACCTCCACACTTTTAACTTCCTTAACATCTTTTGTAACTCCAAAAATACAATTCAATGTAACGTTTAAACTTTAAATATCAAAGTAATCAAGTCTCATCAACATCAAATTTGGTGATTTTCCTTTAAAAATTCGAGTTCGAAAGGCTTCAAATCAAAAAAAAATGAACTTGACCTGGAGTTGTGATTCTTTCCGGAAAATATTTTCCTTGCAAAATTTCCGGAAGATCTCAAAAAATTTATGTTTTTCGGAAAATATCTTTTTACGGTAGCATATCAAGAAAACCAAACTTGAGATACACCTAATAATACGCACAAGTATCATCATTTCTTCTTTTCATTTGCTTTAGGGTTGGTAAACACTATCTCTAGCTTTTGAGCTCTAGCATTAACACCAGCTTTAGCACTAACACTATCAAATTTAGCATAAACGTTTTGGCTCATTTCCGGTTTTTTATTTTGAAATAGTTGTGGCGTAAAAAAGTGACCGCCTAACAAATGTTCCTCGTAACAAGTTGCCACTTAAATTATGGTGTACAGCTCTAACTGGACCTTTAAGGAGAGGCTCAGCATTTAGTTCACGAACCTTTATCTCTTTTGGAATTTAGAGTTATATTCAGACTAGGGTTGTCGACTCGACGCGTCGATTTAGACTTTTCACGTCGAAAAGTCGATATTTTTCGACTTTCGACGTTCGACACGACCCGACGCGTCGAAAATTTCGACGTTCGACTCGACCTGACGCGTCAATTTCGACTTTTCACGAAGAAAAGCCGAAATTTTTCGACTTTCGACGTTCGACTCGACTCGACCCGACCCGACGCGTCGAAAATTTCGACTTTCGACGTTCGACTCGACGAGTCGAAAATTTCGACTTTCGACGTTCGACTCGACGAGTCGAAAATTTCGACGCGTCGACAACCCTAATTCAGACTTATTTTGCAGTTATAAAGAAATAGTTATGATAAAGTTTTGTGTTTTAGTCTCAGGCAGATGTACCGACTCCGCAATTTAACAACCGTCATTGTATATTTCTTCACTATATTTTGTTTTCTGTTAACAGGTATTTTGTTCTGCTAACCTCCCCAAATACAGTAGATTCTTTTAAATACAATTTGCTTTTTAGTGCTTTTGGTACGAAAGGCCAGAAAATTGGGTAGTTTTTTCCACCAGAAGTCGGTCAACATTGAAAGTTCAATAAAAAAAAAGAGAAATAGATTTCCACTGTGGAAATTAGCCCTGAATGTGGGCACTTTTGCTGCATTCAACCTTTTGTATGTGATCTGGGCAATCGGCTTGTTGCTGAACACAGACAAATGTTTCTTCCTCAGAAACTTTGCAATGGTCAGTGGCTTGATTAACAAATGCACAGTGAAGCTATAACCATTTTTAGATGATGCGCTTCCTTGGCATGATCAGGTGGGTCATATTTTTATTATACAGTTACCCCTCGATATAACGACCCCTTAGGGGATTGGACAAAATCCAGCTAGGACAAAATCCAGCCTAAGAAAAAACCCAGCTAGGACAAAATCCAGCCTAAGACAAAACCCAGCCGGACAAAATCCAGCTAGGACAAAATCCAGCCGGACATAATCCAGCTAGGACAAAATCCAGCCGGACATAATACAGCGCATCACCATGTTTTAGTTACTGGAGCTGCGCAAAGAAGAGTCTTGAAATGCATTTATGGTCAAGAGTATCGCTCGGATTTATTTATGGGACAAGTAAGGGGCCACTTTCTAAGGAGGGCTCAATCAAAAAAAAAAGATCTTGAACATAGTTTTGTTAACTGAGGCCTACTGCATAGAGAAACTCTGGTATGCATACATGTTTTATGCACCCAGAGTCATTTTCGAGTGATTTATGTCTCAGGTATGTGTGTGTGCGCATCTCAACCCCAAGCCTCCAAGCCCCCTACGCCCCCGGAGGGGGCGTAGGGGGC
>BBSZ01008142.1:0-13399 GCA_000981365.1 Subanguina moxae
CGAACCTCGTTAAACTGGCACCCCTAATTCAAAAAAATATGTTTGTGGCATTGTGTTTTTGACCTATGTTTTGCTGGTGTCTTCTGGGCATGTTATATACCAAGATAAGCTTAGATTCTAGGCTACGTTTTGGTATATAACATGCCCAGAAGACACCAGCAAAACATAGGTCAAAAACACAATGCCACAAACACATTTTTTTGAATTAGGGGTGCCAGTTTAACGAGGTTCGACTGTACATGAATACAAGAAAAATTTAGTCAAAATTTCGGCACAGACGAAAATCGTTAAGCGACAGTTTTTAAAAAACACCCGATACACCAAAATGTAGCTTAAGATCTCCACTACAAAATCTCCAGACAGATTTTTGACAAATCAGAGATTTTTAAATTTACACCTCTTTATAGCCAGCTACCGATGTTTTTCTAGACAAAAAACCGTGTTTTGGGGGTGTTTTTGATTTTCTTCCGTATGAAAATGTAGAAAATTTGTATTTTTTGTACAATTCCTCGCATACATGCAGCAAATTTTCTGCTTTACCATAGAAGTTATATGCATAGACGTTGTAGCTGTCACAATAGGGTGAGAAAGATAACAATATAAAAGCTATTTTAAGATGCTGATTTATGATTTATGAAAAGAGCTATCAAAAAGGCAATTGAAAAACGGCTCATAATTAATCATCAATCCAATAATAAGTAGGTTTAACAAATGTCTATTAGTTTGGCGACAGGCTCAGTCGTCTGCTCATAAGTTCTATTCGACTAAATTTATTTATTTCATCTGAAAAATTTGCAAACAGTTTAAAATGCTTACCTTGTTTTTAATATCGCAGTAAGCTTGCTGGAAGAGTGAACGTAGCCACTGGTAGTCAGGAGTTTCATGAAATGTCAGCTTTTTACAATAAGTCATATAGCCAGCAAAAGTGGAGGAGTGTTGACCTTGACACAATGAATCAATGCTTGTTTCTATTTTCTATAGAAATGTAATTATTAGATTGTAAAAAAGCGTTCTCTTATTTCTCAGTGCTTTTGCAAATAACCCTAATCTGATTTATGCAATGTTTGCAAAAACAGAAACCAGAAAGATGAATATTTGACTCTATTGGATTATAGAGTAGAATAGACCAGAAAATATATGACTTTTTTCATAAAAATATATGGTTCCAAGAAAGGGTTCAAACCCAATATTTATGTCATCATTTTTCAAAGCATACAAAAGAACTTACGACTTCTTTAGTCTTTTGATATATTTCCTCGGTGCTTGAGTGCTTCAAATTTTGCCAGGGTAGTTTTCCTTTAAGAAAATAGATAAGCATGTAGCCAACCGACTCTAGGTCATCTCTTCGACTTTGTTGAAGACCTAGATTAAAGAACATGTTAATTTCCATAAACTCAAGCACTATGTTTGAAAATCGGCACGGTTCTACCAATGCTCAGTTATCCCAAGGAAATTGTAAACAAACCCACCCAAATGGCCTCTTATCGAAGAAGTAGGATGGTAGAACTTGAAAGAGGAATCTTTTCTACTTAAAGTACTGTTATATGGGTACTGTTGAGCCAGTCCAAAGTCGATAGCAAACATTTGTTTCTTGTGTTTAGATCTGCCTATCAAAAAATTTTCCGGCTTAATGTCTCGATGGATGAATCCTCTGTTGTGAATATGCTCAATAATTTTCAGAATTTTGTCCGCCAAAATAAGCACTGTTCTCGGTTGAAACGTCCCGCCATATTTGTTTAAGACGTCCTCCAAAGAAGGACCCAGCAAGTCCATCACAATATATTTTTGGTTATCATAGAGTTCCTGGTGGTAAACACGAGGAATGCCTTCAATCCCTCCAAGTTTCTGAAGAACTTTGCATTCGTGCCATAAAACAGAATTTTTTATCTGAAAATAAAGATATCTTTTCTTTCATAAAAACTTTATCATTAATTACCTTCTTCAGCTCTCGTTTTACTGCAAATTTGTGCCCATTATGAATATTGGTGCCCAAGTATATATTGCTGAAAGCTCCACTTCCAATTTTTTCTTGGACTCGAAAACTACCAGATAGGAAAATAGTGTCGGTCATTTCTTTTTGCGTAATATTGGGTCTAAAAGTTTTTTTTATCACTTTTGAGGAAAGCAATAAGTACAGCCACTTGTCCATGCATAATACACTAGGAACGGTCCCAGATATACAAAATGGCAAAAAAAAATTGTGAAATGGCTTCACTAAACTAACAAAATTAATGAAATAAATGAGACAATTTTTCTCATACAGTCGAGTCTCGATTTAGTGTAGACGCTGGGGACCGAAAAAAATATACACTAAATCGAGTTATGTACTAAATCGGGACTCGACTGTAGTGACATCATTTGGAAAGTAATTTTCTTTTTTCTCAAAATAAGTTGAAAACTTTGTAAAAAGATATGTTTGGTTAGTATTGTTTAGGGTTGTACAATGGTGAGTCGCTGGACCCATAGACACTCAGCAGTGAGTCTACAACTCTTATAGACACTAATGACCAACCCCACCCTCAAATTTTGATTTTTTTATAAAATAAGACTCACCAGTATTTAGGTGAGTCACCGAGATTTCTTACTCACAGGTGAGTTTACAACTCTAGTTTTATCTAGATATTTAAAAAATAATAATATAAGGTATATTAACAACAATATATTTCAAAGCAAAAACTACAGGGAAGGAAATTAAAGCATAAATAAAGGGGATTGAGGGTGTTTAAGCGTAAGGGTGTCTAGAAGACCATAAATCTCATAGGCTTTAAGTTTTACAGTAAACAAATTTGACGTTGATCTCTAGTGAATACTTTTATAAGGGTCATGTGGTTTTCATGGCAACACGTTAACATAGTATATCTCTTATCATCAACATTTCCAGAATCATTGATACTTAGCTTTGTTTGCATTCATAATACTTGCAAAAAGTGGGAAAAGGTCTCCCATGACAACTTTTTCATTTTTTTTGCTCAAAATAATTTATCATTTTTCTAACCGCTTTTTAGACAAGTACTGATTGTTTTAAAATTTATGAATAGCAAATGTGGCGCATAGTTTCTGATTTGTACTGAATTTGGCATTTTGATAAGATAATAATGAGAAGCTAATTTGACTTAGCATTAATTACTGGGAGACCCAGCTGCGGCAATGCCGCATCACCCAAAAGAGTGCATAAAGTCATTTGTGGTCACCTTCGTAACGTTGAGTACATCGTTTTTATTGCACCGATATACGGAGTTTTATATATGACGTCGATAAAACAAAACTAAAAGTGTGTATGACGCAGAAAAATCATAACGAAGAAGATATAGAAGTCAATATATTTCATTTAAAAATGTTTTTAAACAAGCATTTTTCGGTATAACAATGACTTGCTACAAATTATGACTCGCTTCACCTTTTTCCCAAAAAACCATTTGAATGTAGTTAGGGTTCATAACAAACTGCGTGCTAAAATTTATTATATGCGCTGCTCTGCATTAATCAAAACTATGTTAAAGACTTTCTATTTATCCTAAAGAAGGTTTAGTTTTGGCCTAGTTTCTTAGTAATGTAACTAATTTATCTACCAACGAGGTGATTAATCTACCCGTCTCCCACTTGATTCATCTTAAGGAAGTATCTCGCTCCACAAGACTTTTTGGTAATTATGGGTTATCTCCCAGTAAAACTTTTGGGCATGCAACTAAGCCTTAGGCTTAGGGTAGACCAGCGTAGGTTAGCCGTGAAACAGCGTACACCTTCCACAACTCCTTCAGCACTGCTTCATCCTTCATCCACTTCCTAATGCATTGACGGTCTACTCGATACTCTCTTACAGCCTTGTGGATGGAGTTTTTCTTCGCAAAGTGGATGGCATCGAGTTGAGTGGAGACGTCATTGTTCCTCTTTCGCTTGCAGCTCCTCATCATCACCACCTCTTCTTCCGCTTTGCCGTTGCTTAGGGACATCTTCGGCCTGAGAAGGATAATGGGATAGTGGGTGAATGATGGCAGAGTTTAACAATTTAGAGAAAAAAATTGGAAATGGCTGCTGATTTGAGCTGATTTGAGGAAAGATCTCTTTTCTCTTAATCTTTTGACCAAATCATGGCTCATTGAAACGTTGAAAAATAATAAGCCCCCCTCTAATAATAACCCCCCCCCCCCCTCTAATAATGCCTTCTCTCACGGAGAGGATTGAAAAATAATACCCCCAGGGGCATTATTAAAGGTTTTACGGTATTTGGTAGGCACTATTCCCAGTGACATCAACGCTATTGTCAAAGCAATTGTGGATGTGGATCCTGATGTGGACATTAGTCTCTCAGAAATAACTTAAACACTGTTCTAAAAGTCGGATATGCATATTATGAAAGATATATATTGAATAATAAAAAGTACCCGAATGTAATGAAACAGCTGCAACCAACCCTTCACAATTTCACATACAGCAAAACCACTTTTTTTTGTAGTCGATAGCAACCGTTAGAGATTAGCTTATTTTGTGCAATTCTTTGTCCCAATACGGACTCTACTTAATACTTAATAGGTTTCTCGAGTTTTTCTGCTATGCTTTGTTCAAATCGGGCTATTACAAAGTTAGGCCGGAATACTTTCACACACCATCGCACCAACTGAGTTCAGGGTTATCCGGTGTGCTCAAAGTGTGAAAGTTCGAAGCCGTGTTTTATCAGATGCGCTTATGTGCTTATAGCAAAGATTTCCTTTGCTTTGTTCATATCGTGTCAGATGTTCACGGGTATTAAACGTTTTTGGTGTAAAAGTATTGTCTGGTTAAATAAAACGCTATTTTAAAATATTTGTGCTGTGATTGAATTTCAGAATTACTCAAATGACTAGAAAAAATCACAGTAAAAATTGATCAAAACAAGCATTAAATAAGACAAAAAGGGCGACAAAGACGATTTTTTTATTTTTCTAACTTCCTCATGTCTCTAGGTATGATTTTTTTTATTGATCGATAATATTGAAATTTTGGTACTACAGTCAAACCTGGATAAGCCGACAACCCTAAATTCAAAAAAATGTGTTTGTGGCATTGTGTTTTTGACCTGGTATATAACATGCCCAGAAGACACCAGCAAAACATAGGTCAAAAACACAATGCCACAAACACATTTTTTTGAATTTAGGGGTATCGGCTTATGGGTTTTCTAGGTACGTTGATTTTCTAGGTACATTGATGTCTCAGGAATGGGTGTGTGCGCATCTCAACTCCAAGCCCCTGAGCCTCCGTCGCCTTTGTGTACACAGACTTACCTGTGAGATGAATCCGTGCAAGATTGTGGAGAAATAAATGCATTTCAGGCCTTTTTTGTCATAATCCAGTGAGAAAAACATGGTAAAAGGGCAAAAAAAGGTCGAAAATTTGCACAAATGCGTTGCAGAAAAATAAAATCGCAAAGGACCGGCCTTATTTTGAATGTGAAATGAAATACTTGAAGTGTTGATGATAAAATCTAGACGTATTTATTATAAACCTTTTTTCTAACCAGTACCTTCTTGAAACTCTTGATGCAAGTTTCATACAAAAACAATCAAATGTCGACCGAGAATTTAGCAAAAGATCTTAAAAAAAAAATATTTTGATATACTGCTTTGATATCTGCTTTCTTGTGTGTCTCTAACTGTTCGACTATGCACAATTTTACAATTTCATAATTCTAAATTTTATTGCGTCCAAACTAACAGCCAATTTGATTTTTCTTATTTAATTAATTATATACTTTTGTGTATTTACCGACTAACTTCAAATTATTTGTTTAAAGCAAAACTTCCACCACCAGAGCAGCCACACCAGCCAATTTTCCATCAGCTAGATGAACCAAAGCCACTCCAGTTCTCATCACTTCCACTTTCTATAAATTTCAAAGTGTTTTTAATTTTTTTTAAATTCTTGTCTACATTTTTTTTGCAGCGGTAGTAGGCCAAAGGAATAGCCTGCACGCCGTTCACATTGCGCAGTTCTTTGAAGTATCCGTCCGCTATTTTATGCAGTTGGGTGTAAATTAATTGGTATTCTTTAAAGGTTAAGGGACCAGCTTCACAGCGGTACTTTTCAGCCAACACTTTTTGATCAAAAACTAGCTTGTTGGACACAACAAAGACATTGTTATGTTCCTTCACCTAAAAGTTGGTTTTCCTTTCCCTGATCATCATGCTAGCAATGTGTCTTTCGCACTATTGCTCTTGTCACCTTGCAGACATATCACGACTCAAAATGCAGGTCTAAAATTCAACTACATTTTGAGTAGTCAAAGTCCTATTTGCTGTCAGGGTTAAGGCACTCAAAACACTATGCCAATATGATGATAAGAGAAAAAAACTTTATCAAAAAATTCTTCTTTTAAGTTTCAATAATTTTGGCATTTTTTTTTGCTAACCTCCAAACCAGTAAAGTGGTTAAGCAGCACTAGTTTGTCCTTATTGTTTTTTTCTTCGCGACTTTCAAAAGACTTTTGGAGGAGTTGGAGTACGTCTTCAGCAATGTTTTGGTCCTGGTTGTCTGATCCTTGTTGGGTGCTGAAGTTGACGATGTCCAATAACTTGTCGGCCTTCATCTGCTCGTTGATTTTTTCGAAGATCATATTAGACTTTTGGTCCATAGCCCTGAGAAGAGGTACACAAGTAGTGGCGAAGAGTAGAAGAGGAGTGAAGATAAACATTTTTCAATAATAATCTTGTGGAACAGAAACAGCTTTTATACTTTTGTGTTTGAATAAAAAGCTTTGATGTTGGCAAAAATTAAACAATAAACTATTCTGTTATAATTTCTTTAATGTATTCTACATTTGACTTTTTTGCTTCTGCGAATAATAGGCGGTTAAATAATCATTAAAAACTATTTTGTAAAACGATCGGATTATTTTATAATGTTAAAGAAAGAAAAGTTGCCAAAAAAATATTTTCAAAAATATTTGATTTTGGTGGCTTCTGGCATAGATCCCTCTCCATACACTTCGCAAATATTCCGAGCCGCTGCGACGCCTTTTTGACCCTTATTAGGTGTCGAAAGTGCTGTTTTTGGTAAACGAAGCTGGCCATTTCAAAGTCCAAAAAAAAAAAAAGGTTTAAAATTAGTGAAAAAAAATTAAAAAAAAAACGACGATAATAGTGTGATAGGCTAGAGTTTTAAATGCTATATTATGCTTTACAATGTGCTGAGGAAAGAGTGGTGGGACAAGCAATTAAACAAAACGACAAAAAATTATTTTGATATTATTAGAGATGAATCCAAAATATGCACTAAAATATGCACTTAGACATTCTTTTTGCTTAGCTCCAGTGATAAAAACAGAATAGAATACCCTAAAAAACTGTAGAAAACACTGTTTTAATCCTTATTAGGGCATAAAAGTTAATTAAGAATGGTCAGCAGGACTTTGAAAAAAAATTGGGCGGAGGCATGGTATACCTAAGTAACGATATAAAAGGGGGAAAACTTTTGGACTCACCCTGCACTTTATATTCTGAAAGGTATCAATTTTTGAATTGATTTTTTCTTTTAAAAAAATCAATTCCTTTTAAAAATATTTTGCGTTCATGGCGTAAAACAATACAAACCCACTGACACAGCAATACCAGGTGGTTTTTCTTGTGACTCCAGTATTTCGATAGCTGCTTGGAAAACGCGTGTTCATGCTTTGCTTTGTTTGCGAAGCCTGCAGCAGTGTAATTGTTTTTATCAGTGCTCCATTCGCCCTGGTATGTAATGAGCAGTGTTAGCAATAACAAGGAAAGTATAGACTCTGCTTACAATATATCACTAGACTAATTCTTCTCAGACCTTTGTTTTCCACCATAAATTGGGTGCTGCAGCACCCAATAAAGCCAGCCAAACACACATTTTATTAATAAATTAGTCTATAAATTAGTCTTTACTGTCTTGTTTTTCTCCTCTTACTATGACTGCAGAAATGGAGTATTCTGTGGACTATAAAGATACTTCCTCATCTTCAGAAGCCTCCGACGAGAATGAAGCTATTACGTGTAAGTTGCAAACTTTGATGTTGGCAATTTAATTTAATTGGCACTTCAGCTCTTTAAGCAAAAATATAGCTAAAATTTTTGGGTGGTACTATTTCCTAGGGCCTAAATACTGTTTTTAAGGGTCTAAATACTTTTTTCTAGGGTCTAAATTGAAATATTGCTGTTTACACATGTTTTGCATGCTATTTATGGTCCGAGTGACTCGTTATACTTACCAACACAAAACAAAAATCCATCTCTTTATTATTCGAAAACACTTAAGGGTCAAAATGAATATTCCGGTGATACCAGGGAATACCCTCCCAAGCCAAAAATTTTTTTATAATTTTGGTTTTGTTTTGGTCTCACAAGGCAATTTCTGTTTTGGAATGTTTTCAGACCTCAAGTACAACCTTTTCTCGTATAATTAACCCCTAGGCTCAGGTCAGACAAGGACAGCGCAATACTTATAAAGAAACCCCCTGAGCTATATATACGCGCACTCCGAGAAAGTGGTGTGCAGAACTAGTCTAAAAACAAAGATAAGCTTCGAGATCCATAACGGTAAATTTTTAGGCAGCAACTTCACAAAATAAAATACTGAACACCATCCTTCCAAGCAAAAAAGCGCATCGAAATTTATAAAAAATAGATTCATTTCCTCAAATTTCACGCTACACAACAACAGGAAACAGAATGCGCATAACTCATCGGTTTTCGTCGTTTTCAACTGCTTTGCATGCCATGCACGCCATCTGCATTTAAGATGTAAAGTCTTCAATTATCGACTAAGAAAATTATCGAAGACAGAAAGAAGAAACCTCATCGCGTGTTTTTACCTTGGAGTCCAGAGATTTAAAGCAAATTTTTTCAAAAAACGCCAGGGCTAAAGTGAAGTATTTCATGACTTGTGGATAGTGATGAAATTCCTGATTAAAGCGGAAAATTTCTACCTCAAACATCAATAAAGCTCAACCATAAATTTAACCACACAATTTTCTACTGGCCAGACGCTGGAAGATTCTGAAATAGAGTAAAAACGTAAGCTTGTATAAACACAAACCTCAAAGCACCCTTCATTCATTGAAAAACGTGCAATGCAAAATGAAAAAGCTTCAAGGAGCGGAATACAACGATAGGACGAGGAACCGTAATAAATGGAAACGAATTTTCTTACAGTATTAGAAAACAAGATAAGCCAAGAAATTGACTTTGAACTTACAATCGATTTGCATTGAAGTCGAGCTCCTTCGAAGTTGCTGAATTCGACGTCGTCCAAATAAGGGAGAATCCCTCTCTCCGGCAATGAATGCTATGTTCTTTTTATCAAGTACAGATCTAATATGTGTAAATTTCTACGTCTTATTTACATGGTAATGTTTAACAGCTAACATATTCCTTGGTATCACCGGAATATTCATTTTGACCCTTAAGTGTTCTCGAATAATAAAGAGATGGATTTTTGTTTTGTGTTGGTAAGTATAACGAGTCACTCGGACCATAAATAGCATGCAAAACATGTGTAAACAGCAATATTTCAATTTAGACCCTAGAAAAAAGTATTTAGACCCTTAAAAACAGTATGTAGGCCCTAGGAAATAGTACCAAACAAAATATAAAAAAAAATTAAACAAGGTAAAAAAGTTTAGTTTAGATAATAATAAATCTAGACTTGCCAAATTTGACGCTAAACTTGATGTAATAACAAGACATTTCTAACGTCTTTTTCTCAAAAGCTGAAATTGTCAGACTGACATAAATCAAGATCAAAAAAGTGACATTCTTACGTCCATAAGCATAATATATGTCGTTCTTCAAATGAAACCAAAATTTAGAAGTTTGCCTTGAATTTTCATTAAAAGCCTCGAAAAATATTTTGTCTTAATGATAATATTTCGCATACAAAATTTTTAAATTTTCGGAATAAATCGAAATAGACATTTCGCTGACTCAAATTAGTCTTTGTCTTTTTTCCAGCAGCGAGAACATAACATGATTTAGTGATGTATATGACTTATTGTGCAATGTTTTTGATTAATTTGAATTGTATAAAAATATTAACGGTCTGATGACCTTTGATGACCGATTTCTCATTAAATGACTAGTCAATTAAGCAACCCTAGTCAAAATACACATTTCTATAAAAATAATTTTTCAAAATGTGGCTCTCTTCTCTATCTTTGCTGTCATCTTCTAGCTCTAGCCTTTGATAGTCGTTTCTTTTGTTCTACTTTTCAGCTTCGAGTTAAACCGGCAGTGTTTCAAGACCGTTAAATTTATGGTGACGTTATAAATAAGAAACGGTGCGTATATGCAAAAGAAAAGTAGTAAGTTACTTGCTACTTGTCAAAAAGTATTAAAAAGTATACGCGCCTCATATGTAAACTTCATCCTTTTTACAATTTTAACAATGATAATTTAGCTACAGAATATGTTGACCCATTGTGTAATCCCAATAACCCACTTTGCATCAAGTTCTCCGACATATCCACCGCTGCATTCAACATAAGAGAAGGTATCGTTCGGACACCTTCTGTCAAGTCTGACCGACTCTCAGAAATGTTTGGAATGGAAATCTTTCTGAAGAAAGAATATTTACAAGTTACTGGCAGCTTTAAGGAAAGAGGGGCTAGATTTGCTCTAATGCGCATGAATGCCATGGAAAAGAAGGTGGGAGTAGTGGCTGCAAGTGCCGGTAACCATGCTTTAGCATTGGCTTTGCATGGCAGCCAGCTGGGTATCCCTGTTACTGTGGTTATGCCTGAATTCGCCCCTCTAATGAAGATATCTAGTTGTGTGGCTCATGGGGCTAATGTTATTTTGCATGGAAAAAATATTCAAAAGGTTGCTTTTAGTAGTGGGCATTTTTCTGTAAATAAGATTTTAGTCGAAAGAATTTGCTTATGAACTGTCGAGAACAAAAGGCCTGAAATACATCAATGGATTTGGTATAGTTTGCTTGTGCTTTGTGTGGTTTAAATAGATATGCTCTTAGATAATCCGGATGTAATTGCTGGACAAGGAACTATTGGATTGGAAATTTTGGAGCAAGTGAGATTTCTGTTTTTTTGAACGCTTTCAATCAATACACTATAAATTTATGAAAAGTCTAATAAATAGCGGCGCTACTGTTTTATACTCTCCCCCCTTCAAAAAAGTAAATACCTGACCGCCCTCCCCTCCCCCAAAAGAATATACGCCATCACTCCTTTAAAAAAAAGAATATACCCCCACCTTCAAAAATTACTTGGATTTTAGATACATTGACCATATAAGAAGCGCTTTTTGACCATTTTTAAGGGATTAAGGGCTGTATAGGGAGGAGGTTCTAAGTAGGGTCCACTCAGGTAAGGAGAAAAATCTTGAACATAGCTTTGTCAACTGGGCTCTACCACATAATGAAGCTCTTGTATGCATGCTATTTTCATGCATACAGAGTTGCTTCTCGAGTGATTTTTCTCTCACGTATGGGTCTTTACGCATTTTTAACTTCAAGTACCGAGCCCCCGTCAACCCCGTAAGGGTTACTTTTACCTTAGTCCATTGATAAAAACATGGTAAAAGGGCAAAAAGGGACCAAATTGCACAAATGGGTTGCAGAAATATTGCCTTAACCGCAAAAAACCGGCCCAAAACGACTCGCTTTACCGTTTTTTAGGGCATTAAAATAGGTCAGGGGATGGTATTTTTTGGCAATTTTTTTTTGGGGGGGGGGGGGGGTGGCGGTGTTTAATCCAGTAAAGTTGAGAATCTCAACTTGAGATTGCTAATGAATTTAATTGTTTTGGAATATTTTAAAATATACAAACTTTCCGCACAACTTCATTTTTTAATTTGTAGGTAAACAAGGTTGACGCCGTCGTTGTGCCAGTCGGAGGCGGTGGTTTGATTGCAGGCATCGCCCTAGCTTTAAAAACTCTCAAGCCTGAAATTCAGATTATCGTCATATTTAATAAAATTTTCAATTTCTCGAATACTATGTCACTTAATTTAGGGAGTGGAATCTAACAGCTGCCCTTCTTTCCAAAATGCTTTGAGTCACAATACAGAAATATTGCAGCCAGAAGCCAGTCTTGCTGATGGTGATCAACCTAAAGGAGACCCAGTATTTGTTTAAATTGCCTAGTCCTAGGTCTCGCCGTACCTACCGTTGGCTACAATGCCCTAAAAATAGCGAATGGACTAGTGGATCACTACGTTAGTGTGTGTGAGGAGAGTATCGCTCTGGCAATTCTCCGTTTAATAGAAATAGAAAAGTCTGTGGTGGAGGGGGCTGGAGCTGTGGGTCTAGCTGCTATACTCTCTGGTAAACTAGCTTTCCTCAAAGGCAAACGAATAGTCAACATCCTGACGGGTGGCAACATTGATACAACAGTGCTAGGCAGAACTATTGAAAGGGGTCTGGCTGTGGATGGACGTCTCATTAGGTTTGATGTGGTGGTTTCGGACAGACCAGGAGGTTTTATTTATCTGTTATCTTTTAGCTTTGTGTTTAAAAATATATTATTAGGCATTGCGGAGTTGACCACCCATATAGCCAAATTGGGAGCTAGCATCAAAGACATATTCCATGAGAGAGCTTGGCTAGCAGCCAATGTTTTCTCAGTTCAGGTGAGGGTGGTGGTGGAGACCAGGGGAATAGAGCACGTCAAAGAATTGCAGGAACAATTGTCTAAGAAATATGCTCAGGTAAATTTGAAGATTTTTAGAGAGAAAAGTTCAGATAGAAAGTATTTAGTATTTTATTGCAGATAAAGTTCCCTGGAAGCTTGTAACGTGTTTTTATTGTTAATTATCCTGAAAACCCCGATGAGAGCTCAAAGTTATTTAAATCTATGATGCATGTGATGAAATGGAGACACTTATTTACTTGGGGGAGGTCGCATTTTTCAAACTTCAAATTTGTGTGCTAATTTATCATAAGTTATTTCTATTAATATATCTATATAATATACAGTTAAAACTCGATTTAACATAATTCAAGGGACCGCCAAAAAGATTATGTTAAATCGAGTTTATGTTAAATCGAGTTTATGTTAAATCAAATTTTATTTTCTTTAACCACCTCCAAATTTATGTTATATCGAGTTTCCACCACAAAATAGCTTTAAAATCACCAGTAATATAGACTGCGTTTTATTCATTCAACAAAGATATAACATTCAAACAAACAATCAAAGATTGGGCATAAAATAATTCAAAATACTCTCTTGTTTCAATCTTCTTACTCGTTCTTTGGCCAGCACATCATCCACTTTGTCGCACAATAGTTGAATCACGGGATTTGGCATTTGAGTTTGCATAGCGTTGAAGAATCCTCAATGCTTCGGGTGCTTCTCGGGATGTGACTGGCGGTTCCGGTTCTTCCTCGATCTCCATTACCTCTGTGTCACTGAAAAGAAAAAAGCGTTCCACCAGTTGCGAGCTGA
>BBSZ01008146.1:0-13282 GCA_000981365.1 Subanguina moxae
GTGCTTTCTTCAGAATCACTCATTTTCAGCGAAGCTCAAAAATGGGAGGTTTTTAATTACTGTCGGAAACTTGATTTACAAAAAAGTCGGGTTGGGTAGCTCATAGCACAAATTTTTAAATTTTTGTGGCGTAAAAAAGTGACCGCATAACGATGTACCTCGTAACAAATTTTCGCGTAAATTATGGTGTACAGCCCTAATGAAACCCTAATAACTTAGCGAACAAGCAAATTTCTGACTAAATATTCAATCGCTAAATGTAATTTAAAAAACAATTTTTATTGAGAGGAACTCTCCGTTTTCGTATCAAATACTGTATCGAATTTCTATTTTCTTTGGTCACGTAGATATATTGCTTGCTTTTCCACTTTTTATCGTTTTCTTCAAATGAAGGAAGTTTTAATGCCTCGTCTCCAGTGGAGACTGGAGGGAAAAGCTACTTTAAAGTTTTTAAACTTTTGTTTTGTTCGATAAAACTGGTTCTAACCTAAAATCTACAGGTATTTACAGTGGAATAGCTGCTCCACAGAATTTTCACATTGTTTTTTTATCATCCGAGTTTTCCACAAAATTGCTTTTTTACAAAATTTTTACCAACGAAGGTCTTTCTTCTACAAACTCATTTTCCATGAAAAAACATTTTTATATAAATTTTTTACATCACTACCTCTCCAAAAAATGGATTCTACAATAAAATATTTCGAAAAAAAAAAGAACTCCACGCATAAACTACACGATGCCATCAAAAAATTTGTACGTCCAAATCCAGCTGGATTCTTTGTCAAGGACATTTTAAAGCTATAAAAAAGATGGGAAAAGATCGTTGAAGTAAAATTATTTTGATGAGTGAAAAATGTTGCTATGAAGGTGTTAAATACTGTTTTGAACAAAGTTGCTTTTTGATAAGTTATTGCAGCCGAAAAATGGAAGAAAACGGCAAAAGATATTTCCGATAAAAAGATTGAAAATTTTTGAAAAAAGCGCAACAGCTAATGGGACAGACTGGTAGACAAACACTCTTAATTCAAAAAAGTGTTTTTTTTTTATTTGAATTGAGGAGGGGGCGAATATTAAAGGATCTATTATAACTTATGATAACTTAAGTGAATACAGTCGAACTTCGATAACGCGTCACTCCAAAAAGTTCAATCCACAGCTGGGTCCGGCCATTTTTTTAACTCATTTTTTACATCTATTGCCAATTTTAATATCAATGTCTCTAAGACAAAAAATCGCAAGGAGTCTGAATTTGCATGCCGTTTTTACACAACTCAACGATTTCGCCTTTTTAAAAAGCTAAGCTTCGATAACACGTCACCCTTTTTTGAAAAAGGGATGACGTTTTATTTAAGTTTGGCTTTACTGACGGCAATAATGCTGGCTTTTTTAAAAATGACTGAAACCTTCAGAATCTTTGCAATTTTTTGCCTTAGAGACATCAATATAATCATTATTGGTGAATCGTACGTCGACGACCCTAAAAATGAAAAAAAAAAGAAACAATGCTTCTTCAGCTTCTTTTTTTCTGGCGATTCGATCACCTTAAATACATTTTTCTTTTCAGATATGTTTTTTCCATCCTCTACTCGCGCAGACTTCCACTCTTCAACTTCTTCTGCAAGTGGTGATACTGCATCCACATCTTTTGCGCCTATAGCTTCCCAGAATCAATCAGATAATTGTAATTTCTGTCATGCCTCTAGTGGACCAAACGCCGAGCCCTTAATCAGATGTGGTGACTGCTTCGTCGTTGCTTATTGCGGCATTGAACACAAGGTAAACTTTAGATAATGAAACTGAGTGCTTCCAGTAGGGGTGGAGTGGTTAGGGGTGATGCATCATACGGACCTTTTTGCCTTGGTCGCCCTGTTGATTTTTTGATCTTTGATGTCGTAGGTCGTAGTTGTTTTTATCTTTTTTACTTACGTTATTTTTATTCGCAGCAAAATGACAGTGAAGAAGATGGTTGAAGTTTTAGAAAACATCGATTGGTCAAGCATCCGACTCCGAACATTATTTGCATTTTCTGATCAAGACGCACTGAAATTCCTCGTCAACGCCAAAGCTATGAGAAATGAAGTGTGATAAATGCCGTAACTCTATTAAAAAAAATTTAAATAAAAATCAACAGGGGGGACCAAGGCAAAAAAAGGCAGCCAATTCTATACCAGAGCTGAATTCGGTTCCAAAGTTTCGACTTCCCAAAACAAGGAGAAAAAGTGGAAAACGTTTTTAACGCATGAGAGTGGACGAGACCCAACACGCCCCAGGTCCAAATCGCACAGGGCCTCGAGTTATTTGTTAGCCGTGAACCACCAAACCTAGGTCAAACAAGGTATATACTGGGTCTCAGCTAACTTACGCTGGCCTATTATTCTAAGCCTAAGTCTTAGTTGTATGCCCAGATGTAGTTCCCGGGGTGTAAAAATATCAATTGCAAGGTTGTCTACTTCGGTCCAGCAAGGCAAAATATGATTGTTTTATTATCGATTTCAGCGATTAGAATTGACAGTGAAGTAGAAGGGGTAATTTTATAAAGGCTGAAAGATAATTTTCCCATCCTGATTTCCCTTTCAGTATGTTAGCACGACCAAATGAAATGTTTGCTGAGCTTATATGTACATTCGAATCCAGGACAAGACTGGTTGGACCCGGGGCGAGTGTTGTATCCAATGCATAAGTACCACTAAAACTGTTACTTATTTTCTAGAACTTTGACTACAAACGACACAAATTGTTGTGTTACCAATGGAGAAGGAATAGCAGCTCCAACATAAGTAATAGCACCAAAACTACTGCATCCTCCAATCCATCCACTTCGAGTACTTTTCTTGAATATGTTCTGAAAAAAAAATTTGAGTTTAAACCAAACGTTTAGCCGCCTCTTCTAGCATAAAGGACAAAGAGAGAAGCACAATACACACTGACGATGACGATATTCAGATACTTGAGTCTGAAACTATTCAGACACTCCTTTCTTCCAATAAGCGGAAAAGGGCTCTGGACAATGATAAACTATACAAGGATCACTCAAAGAACCTTTTATTCAAGGTAAACCAATTTTTTGACGATGTTAACTGCAAAATTGGGCTCTACTGCGATATAACACCAATATTTTTATTCAGAAGTGTCTTAACCTCTCTATACCAATTCCTATACGCTAGAAACGAAATTAAAAAAGGATTTGTTTTAGCACATTTTGATGTCACAAAATGGGTTTTTCAAAAAAAAAAAAAACCTTTTTGCCCAAAATACACCCAATTTGACTTCTTGCCCTGGTCCCTCAAGATAAACCAATTCTGAGATGGGTTTCATGAAGTGTGAAATTGAACGTACCGTATTCTCTCTACTAGAACCACACCCCCTAATTCAAAATCGTGTTTTTGGCATTGTGTTTTCAACCTACTTTTTGGAGACAACTCCCAAGCAAAATACCACTCAAATTGTAGCTTATTGTTTTAGCTATAAATTAGGTGGTAACTTGCCTAAGACTTGTTTGGAAAAAGTAGGCCAAAAACACAATGCCAAAAACACGATTTTGAATTAGGGGTGTGGTTCTAATTATTAGAATCTAATAGAGAGGATACCGTATTTTCTCTAATAGAAGGCCCCCCCCCTAATTCAAAATCATGTTTTTGGCATTGTGTTTTTGACCTACTTTTTCCAGACAAGTCTTAGGCGAGTTACAACTTAAATTGTAGCTTATTGTTTCAGCTACAATTTGGGTCGTAACTTGTCTGAGAGTCGTCTGCAAAATGTAGGTCAAAAACGCAATGCCAACAACATGATTTTGAATTAGGGGGGGGGGCCTTCTAATAGAGAAAATACGGTATGGTAGTTTTGTTAACTGCGGCCTACCGCATAAAGAAACTCCGGTATGCATAAATGTTTTATGCCTTCAGAGTCACTGTCGAGTGATTTATGTCTCAGGTGTGTGTGTGTGCGAGCGCGCATCTCAACCCCAAGTCTCCAAGCCCCTACGCCCCCAAAGAGGGCGTAAGAGGCTTGAAGGGTTCTTGAAGGGTTAAAATTCCAATTTGACATTTTGTCAATGACTTTTTTTAACAGATGTTGAAAGTGCCAGTGATATAATTTTCGAATTTTACACTTGCTAATCTTTGTACAGCCGGTGTATCGCAGTGGAGTCCAAATTTGCTGATTCAATTTTTGCAGACAACTCTCCAACAACACATAAAAATTTTGGCAGATTCGGGTGTTGCGGTCAACCAACATCAAGCCATTGCACTCAGACTTCGCTATATTGCTGAACACGTGATCCGGAGTTTAAACGAATATGGGTACAGTATTTTTCAAGGTTTTTTACTTTAAAAGTATTGAGTCAAGATTTTTAGGTGGGCTGTGGTGGACAATTTTCTCGGAAAGACTCATTGCAAGCACACCTATATGTAAAATAATCCTTTTTTTTTTTAATGCTAGAAGACTCATACCCTTTTTGTTCATAGCAATTTGGAAGATTTGCTGTTAGTATGACGTGACAGAGAGCTTTCTCGGGGTACCCAATTAACGCATTTCTTCTAAAAAAGCCTCTAAATGCCTTTTTGTTCAATCTCTCTCTTTCTCCAAAGACGGCTTTTTTGGACGAACACGAGCATGATTTGGTCGCGCTTTGATTTCGTAATTCTGTCCCACTGGTTCTTTTGTTCAATGTTTTGGTAGCTTTCGGAATCTTTTTTGGTTAGAAATATTGACACCTATCCAACAATTATTATGAAGGTTTCTTCGTTCTAACACTGACTTGTGATTTGACAAACTTGGTTTGTCCAGCACGAGCACAAACCTTACAAATTGCCATCAGCAATAAGAGCCGGGGTCTTTTAACAGATAAGTTGTAACTGATTGTGAGGCATGATCACCTTTATACGAAGAGTTAAGAGCATTTTTTTTTTGTAAAATTGGACCTAGGCTTAGAAAAACGCCTTTTGCGGTTATCATTACTAGTCCTCAATCTTTTATATATTGTTAGAGACGTTTTGTTTGTTTGTGACGCTGCGAGACTTATCTTCTAATTGGTCTTTTGTTTAGGGAGATTGAGCGACTCTACCAAAATGGTCTCTTTTCTGCGGGTCAATTGGTGGATGGTGGCAACGGGAGACAGGAGGGGGATTCACACGAAATTCGCTCAGACAGAGTAAGCATCGCAAAAAGTATTTTTTGTATCAAATACGTGCAGCATGACCAACTCAAAAAAACATTTGGGAAATTAATTGACTGGACGCTAAGAACTTTTTTTTTCAAGAATTCCTCCTCATAGGCGAAGCCCGCTGACTAGTTTTTTACTTGATCAATAGACTTTGGTCTCATAGATTTTAGTTTCTGTTTTAGGTATAAAAAAAAGAAAATTTTTCTTAGGGGGCAAGTTGGTCACCCTGGGTATGTGACATGTTTTTGCTTAATTTAGATTTATTGGTTTGATAGTGCAGACGAATTGGCTAAAGGCTCGGTTACCGTTCGCCTTCTCATTTCTATGCTTGACTCAGTGATTGTCCACTTCTCTAATCGCATACCACCTTACAAGATCTCCGGTTGGTTATTTTCTAAAGTCAACTTTTGACAAAATATTTTTTTCCAGGCAGGTCAAGGGCTATGGTAATTTTTTAAGCGTTAATTAAGGCCTGAAACCAAACGGGCTGATTTGCTTGTTATACAGACAATTGCGTGAAACTTGCAAGAAAGTTGTGCACGGTGCTCTCCTAGCGATTGACTTGTGGGCTCTAGTATAGAATTTGTTGCTTTTTTTGCCTTGCTTTACCTTGTTGTTTAAAAATTAAGAAATACTTGCACACCGTCCCCTCTGTTGTTCCTTCGAACAAAATTCATCAAGCTACCGCATTTATCACACTTCATTTCTCATAGCTTTGGCGTTGTCAAAAAATTTCAGTGCGTCAAATCAACAAAGGAGACCAATACAAAAAAGCCAAATCTATACTAGAGTCGACTTGTTTCTTCAAAGTTTTAAAAAGAAAATTTTTAGATAGCTGTCTATCCTGGAAATGGAACTCGTTATGTGAAGCATGTGGACAACCCAGTGGCTGACGGTCGTTGCATTACCACCATCTACTACTGTAATGAGAACTGGAAACTAGCTGATGTAAGAAATAAATTACAAATTATACTCAACCACTTATTTAAATTTCAGCACGGTGGCACACTGTAATTTTTCGTTATCTTTTGCTGTTAAAGATGTTTACCAATTCATTATTGTGTAACTTATAGAAGGCTGTATCCAGAGACCTCTGATGTTCCAATGGATGTGGACCCACAGGCGGATCGCGTAGTGTTTTTTTGGTCGGATCGTCGTAACCCTCATGAGGTTTTGCCGGTGTTTAGAGACAGGTATTTTTTTTATTTTTTAAAACATTCTTTTGACTCCCTATTAATTTATTTTAGGTATGCTATCACCATCTGGTACTTCGACTACTCCGAGAGACAAAAAGCCTTAGAGATGAAGAAAAAGAATGGAAGCGAGGTTGCCAACTCTAGTCAAGGAACTGTTATTGTCAATTTGCAGACTAATTCACAAGTTAGCGATTGTCATTCTTTCCGCTGAAAATGTAACAAAAATTCAGGAAAACTCTTCCAACCAAGGTGTTTCGTCGAATGCTCAGTTAAAATCTCACCTTGATGCTGCCCCTTCTTATCCGCAATCAGAAAGTAAGAACCTTGTATATTTCTTGTGCGAAATCTTCTTGTTTTTAAGCAGTTCAAGAGTGCTTGCAAGAATTTGAAAAACCAGTTCATGAGTCTTCAGATGGTGACATTAAACAGTCGGGAAAATATCAGCGGATACAAGATAGGACCAGAAAAACAGGAGCAGGAGAACGCAATGGCTCATCTTCAGACACGGATGACAGTGTGAAAGAAGTGGAAGCATCTACTAGTCAAAAAAGTGATTTTGAGATTTAGTGTTTAGAAGGACGTGTAAACCGGATGAAAAAGGATATAGAGGCGACGCTCGATTTAACGGACTCTTAAAGAGTTCTTTCCAAAATTGGGTCCAACCATTTTTTTACCTTAATTTTTGGCATCTTTTGCCAATTTTGATATTAATGTCTCTAAGACAAAAATTTTTTTTGAAGACGAAGTTGTTGAGTTGTGTAAAAATAAATGGCAAATTCAGAATCCTTGCAATTTTAATAGCAAAATTGGCAAAAGATGTTAAACTTTGAGGTAAAAAAATGATCGGACACAACTGTGGATCGAACTATTTGGGCGTTCGTTAAATCTTCTATGGCTCATAGCGCAACTATTTGGATGTAAATATAAGAATGTTGGGTATTAAGTGTTAATTTTAAAGAATGACAACTGAAATTAAAAATTTATTGATACCTCGTAATTGTTTTTTGAGTTATACTTTTTTTCTACTGGTTTTTATATTTTCAGTATTTATTAGCGTCTCTTAAGAAGGGAGTGGCGCAGGGGAATTGCGCGCCGGAAAATTGTGTGACAAAATTTATTGAGCGTCAAACATATGTCGGTATCTCACCGCATTTTATCATCACCAACTTCATAGTTTGCATCTCTTTTGCAAGTCTGATAATTACGTCTTATTGAGAGGGTCATGGGATCAAGAACTTGTGATTTTAATGTCATTCGCTGTCTAAAATTACTGGCAGTTAATTCTTGGTGGTGATGAAATAGTAAAAATTTTTAAACTAGAACTAGCCAAAAGTTCTTAAACTGGTACCGGACCTAGGGGAAGACAGGGACGTAGTAGACTCTTTATTCAAGCCACCCGATACAAACACTACACAATTTCTAGACAACACACGAGAACGATTAAATACCATTAGATGTTCCTGTTCGATGCATTTCTTGGCCTCAGATGCGACATCCACGTTCAAGTCAAGCGCATTCTTCTCAGCCACCGCAACTTCATCATTTCCACCGGGCTCCACAACGCAATTGAAGACTTCCACTAATTGGTTCACTTGCTCCCGAGACAATCTCTCGAGCTGGTCCATAAACTCCTCTTGATGGAACATCAGGCGACCCTCTTTCATTTCCAAAGTTGTCATCGGTACATCACGCGAAGGCTTCGACATTGAACTTTGATAATAGCTAACCAGATATTCAGAGCACAAGGTTCGATTTTTAAGAACGAGAAAATAATGATCTCTCAAACAGGGGTTAATGACAGGTTTCATCTGAAATCATAAAATGATTTCAAATCTACATTCGGGTAGTGCTTTCGGGTTAGAGATTTGCTTTCGCAAATCTCCCTCCTTACAAATCAAATTGTGCTGCATATTGTTTAAGCTGATCGTGGGCTACACGTCTCTAAACATCTTCAAATTATTTAATGTAGTCCATGTTTTGTTGGTGATGGTGCATTCAAACAATTGTTTAAATATTTTGCGCAAATGTAAACAAAGGCTTACAAAAAAATTTTTATTTGGTTAAATAAAAGTGAGATTCGTATGAATGCTTTGATAAAGACGAATTGGAAAAGAAAAAGGTTGAAGAAAGACTCCATTCTGGAATAAATCCATGAACAACCAATAAAAATCATCAGACTTTTGAATAAGTCCATTTATCGGCTTATTTATTGATAATTCATAAATATTTCTCAGATTAGAAACAAAGAAGATTAGCAGTAGAAAAAGCTGAGTACTCGTAAATAATGACAACTATAGCAAAGGTTTTCAGGGGATTGATATGAAAAAATAATAAAAAATAATAAACGCTCCCTAAATTCAAAAAAGTTTTATTTGTGGCGTTGTGTTCAGATCTATGTTTTGTCTGTGACCTCAAGAATCCGAACCTGAAAACAGAATTTCAAGAAGAGGCTTGCTTGCTGAGATATGGTCAAAACTAAGAGAAAAAAAGAATGAAAACCAATTTTGCGACTGGCTATGATTATATCTTAGCAAGCAAACCTCTTCTTGAAGTTCTTTTCAGATTCGGATTCTTGAGGTCTTTTTGCCTACCAGGGTGTCTCAAAGTGAAAAAAATTCTTTTGAAAAATGAGTACTGTAAATGAATGCATGCAAATTGTTGTGGTGTAACAAAGTGGCCGCGTAACAAATGCTCCTCGTAAAAAATTATGGTGTACAGCCGTATGTATACCAAAACGTAGATTCTAAGCTACATTTTGGTACAGTCGAACCTCGATAACACGTTACCCCGAAATATAGGCAAAAGACAATGCCACAAGCAAATTTTTTTATTCATTTAGACGGCGCTTATTAGAGATAATACGGCAAATAAATTTAAGTAATTCTACGGTCTGGCTGGACCACCTTCCGCCGAAATGCTTTTTGGAGTTAGTGTTCTAGGCGCTGCAGTGATCTTGAAAAAAGCCCTAGTTGGGCTTTTCAAAGGCACCATACGGTGATAGAAGATAAACCACAGAAAGAGGGTGAATGTAATCACGGCAATTTCCATGTTCCTACACAAAACAATTAATGTTAAGAAAAGGAAAATAGTCATCACCAACCAAGCCATATTGGGGCCGTAGTTTGTATATAAAATGCTAAAAACGACACATCAAAAATTTTTGAGAAAAAAAAACAAACCTGATTAATATAGGGCCAATCATCCGAGCGATTCCTCCAGCAACTTGCAAAAGACCTTGTTGGGTTCCCTGCCACCTAGGGCCAATGATTTTGGAAAAGAGGGTGGTCATTGCTATATTCAGGGTTGGGAACGCAAGGCCTACACATATTAATCACAAAAATTTTCATTAAGACAAAAAGCGTGTGCACCCACCAATGACCAACACATAAGCAGCATAGTACAGGTAAACATTGACTGGACTCAGCGAGTCACACCATCCAAACTTGTCAGTATTGCAACCAACCGGCTCGTCTGGTCCATCTAACTTGTCCAATTCCCAATTGCCTGCAAATAGTACTGTTGTCAAAACATTCAAATAGTTTCCTGGGAAATAAGTGTAGCCATTCAATGTGATGAGTCATTGTTATACCGATGAGTCATTGTTATACTGTATTGCACTATGCCTTCAGCACTTACTATACTATTTAATAACATTACTATTTATATACCATAGAAAACCGTGAGTTACTGAGTTCTCGTGGCCGAGAGGTTGAGTTTCAAAAATCTCCGTTTTACAAGGTTTCGATTCCTACTTGGATTTTGTAGTGAGGTTTTTATTAAAAATTTCGGCTAAGTGTAATCGAATGCCCGTGGTATAGTGCTCCAAAATGGTGAGTAAAAGGCACATAAAGTTTTTCTCTTCATTCCTACGTACAATTTATCGATAAAAAAAAACACTAAAACTCACTGGTATAATTAAACATAACCACGTTTCCATCAATAAAAGGCCATGAGTAAGTGAGTGAGTGGAAAAGAATTAGAGCAGCCAGAGAGAGGATAGTGGACACACGGAAGTTGATGCTAAAATAATCACATTAAAATGCATTTTTAAAGAGACATGCTCGTGATATATGGGTTTCAAAGTTTAAATTTTACTCTTACGCCCCCTCTGGGATCATAGGAGGCTTGAAAACTTGGGGTTGAGATACGCACTTTAAAAATTCTAAAACCAGAAAATCGGATAGACTCAAATTGACCGACCGTAAAAACACTGTGATTAGCCGAACAACAACAAAGAAGTAAACCTACTGATTTTCCATCTTGAAGAAGATGTAGCAGACATATGTGGTGAAAGTGAGCAAGCCTATTGCACCCTGACTTACTGTAATCATCAAGAATTAATGTAAAAAAATTTTTGGAGGAATACTCACTTGAAGATACTGTAACTGCTTTTTTCTCAGTCCATGCAAACCTGGAGAAAAAGTGAATTAAAAAAATAAGGTTTTTCTAAAAAAAAAATAAATCGACAGTGATCTGGATTTTTGGCTTTTTTGGTTATACAATTTTTGGTGGAAATTGAATAATTCGGCGAACTCATATGGAGTTTCGTGTGAGGAATCGAATAGAAAAAAATAAAATTGAAAAATTATTGCTGGAAGTGGGTGATTATGAATTGGCGCCAAAAGTATCATTTTTATTATTGAGGCAGATTGTTTGGATAAAGAGTGTAAGGAGTTATCGAGTCTCACATCTATTTAGTGCTTGGAGTGGGCGTAGCCCGGACTCAAACACTCAAAGTTTAGCATGCTGCTCTCTAGAAATAGTGCAAAAACGCGGCACTCGAATCACGTTTTCGACTGCTAGTTGTTAGATGACAATTTTGTAGAACATTTTACAAAAGCTTACATCATCATTGAATAAGGAGAGCCGATGCTAAAACAAAATATTTTAAGTTTAGAAATGACGAGATTATTGTAAAAATATGATAAGAAAATTCCAAGAGAGCTCTTGGCACAATAAACCTACGTCTCCAGGTTGGTGTTGATGAACATCTGGGTGAACCGAGTGATGTAGCACACCACCAGTGCCAGCAGGTCATAGGGAGGCACCTTGCTCTCACCACCAGCTTCAACGTTTCCGGAGGTTGCCTGGAACAGACAACTTTGCATTTTCAGCTGTTAGGTCCACAATAAGGATTAGTTATGTTTTAGGCAGCAAAACAGGATGACCAACAGGGTGCACAGATTGGAAATTGCAAAATTTATGCACCCTGGTCGCCAACTTTTAAGCGATTTATCTACAAGTTTACTTGACTCCGTCTCTAAATTTTGAATCCATAAGCCTAGCCTTACAATGAAGCGGAGAGTGTGACTACGACTATGACTGCGACTTTTCCGCCCCATTGTGAACCAAGTGTTACTTATCATATTTTCAGGTAGTGTGCCTTGTTGCTGTTGACCTGCTATGCGTTCCTCTGTTCACCGAAGTGGACTAAGCCGCAATTAAATTTCTGCTTGAAATCTTAGGTCCCATCGAAAAATTGGCGTTATTAGGATATACTCCCTCCCCTCCCCCAATAATAGCTACTAAGATATAGGTGTAGAAGCTCTGGTATGCATGCTATTTTCATGCATCCAGAGCTTGTTCTCGAGTGATTTATGTCTCAGGTATGCTTGTTTGCACATCTCAACTCCAAGCCCGCGTAAGGGAAACGGGTAAATAACCTTTACAAAAAGCGGCCTCCTATCATTCCCTTCCCCTTCTTTTAGATAAAAAAAATATTGACTAGGTAAATGATTCGACGGGACATACCGTATTCTCTATAATAGAACCACACCTCCAAATTCAAAATCGTGTTTTTGGCATTGTGTTTTCAACCTACTTTTTGGAGACAACTCCCAAGCAAGTTACCACTCAAATTGTAGCTTATTGTTTTAGCTATAAATTGGGTGGTAACTTGTCTAGGAGTTGTTTGGAAAAAGTAGGTCAAAAACACAATGCCAAAAACACGATTTTGAATTAGGGGGGGGGGGTGTGGTTCTATTAGACAGAATACGGTACATCTCAAAGCAACTATAAACCTAAATGGCCCAAAAAGATATGCTTTCTTTTGAATTTTTATGAATTTTCCGACAATTTCAATTATTGGATGCAGCTCAGATACACACTCATAACAAGAATCACGAAGCAAATTTAAAATGGTCTAATGCTCTAAAATCAACAATTTTCGTTGTAGCTCTCACCCAATTTTGTGCATCCTTGGAAGAAATTTCAGGTGCAGCACCCTCCTCTTTTAAGCCAGCATATTCTTCTTTGAAATAAAAGTAGAGAGCAATTGCGCCGAAAAAGTTCATTCCACAAGCCTAAAAAACAAACAAATATAGACACAAACTAATTAAATCAACGATCACCAACCAAATAAGCAGGGGCAGTGTACAAATTAAAGCGAAGATTTCCAAAAAGAGAAATGCCCGGATATGTCAATGGGGTGAAGAACAGCTGGAGGGCAGGACCAGAAGTCATGCCTATAGCTTGTCCACAGGTCACAAATGCCTGGAATTGAGATATGGTTTGGGTGGCCCACAATATTCATGACTAACTATAGCTTTGGGTCTGTCAGCAGAAGTGGATGCAGTGGAAGCATAGGTCCGCAACAAGCTCACATTGCTTGACCCCATGCCTGTGATAAAGCGGCCGAGCAGCAGCATATACCGCTTGGGCAGATCCACAACTTCCAGGCAAATATAGAACGCATTTCCAATAAACATTAACAAGAGACCCAAATATAGGGGCAACCGAACTAAAAAATTGTTTGAGCTCTCTTTTTGGTAAAAATTCTTGAGCTTGCTAACATTTTACAGTCGACGCTCGATTTAACGGACGGCTGAGCCATTTCCCTTGAAGTCCGTTAAATCGAGCGTCGACTGTACTACAAAAAGTCAACTTTTGACGCTACTGTGTTAAATAACCCCCAGAAACTTACATC
>BBSZ01008148.1:0-16161 GCA_000981365.1 Subanguina moxae
AGTAGGCAAAAATACCTGAGGAATCGGAATCTGAAAACAGAATTTCAAAAAAAGGCTTGCTTGCTGGGATATGATCATAACCAACCGCAAACATAGTTTTTATCCTCTTTTTCTCCTAGTTTTGATCATATCTCAACAAATAAGCCTCTTTTTGAAATTCTCTTTTCAGATTTGGATTCCTGAGGTCTTTCTGCCTACTAGGGAGCCTCAGAATAAAGAATTCCTTTCAAAAAATGAGTACTGTAAACGAGTATATGTAAATTGCTGTGGCGTAACAAAGTGACCGCGTAACAAATGTACCTCGTAACAAATTTTCGCGTAAATTATGGTGTACAGCCGTTGGCAATTTGAATCCAGAATTCACTGAAAATACGGATTTTTGAAATAGGAGCGGATTTAAATTTTTTGACTCAATTTTTTTTTCGAGCGGATTGAATCCGGTCTACTTCACTGCGAGTGACGCTTCGGATCAAATATATTTTTTTTAAATTAAATGTTTATCGTGAGTAGAAAATGTATCCATAAAAATAAAAATAGACATTTTTTCGTGCTTCTCACACTCAATTGCACATAAATATATGGATTGAAAAAGGATTTTTTTTTAATTGAAAATAGAGGTATACTGCAGCAGAGCTGAATTTTGTCTATCATAAAGAATGACGATAAACTAGCGGTTTTATCGCTAAGGTCCGCAGGGTCTCTTTACATTGAACGTCGACTGTATGCCAGACGTTTTGGCTGTATATCACAAGAAACACCTTTTTAGTATCTCTATGGTCTAACTTTATTTTTTGGTGTATCATGTTGTTATAGAACCATTTTCAACGGTACAAGAATAATATCTTTTGTGTGGCTGCTAACTATAATGCTGCTATCTATTATGCAAATGCCTAATTTTTTAAATTTGCTGTATTATATTCCACTGCTTTCTCTGTTTGCGGCATTCTTTCTTTGCTGGTAAGCTGAAATTTTTGAGCTTGTCTTGTTAATTTACTTCACAGCATTTTTTTTTGAGTCAATAAGTACCGTGTGTTCCAAAAGTTAGGAAACTTTTTTCAAAGTCCAGTTTAGGATACATTCTTCCAACACTTCATATCCTATAATATACCGTTGGGTAGCCCAGCCTTTCTACTTTCGTTTGGTGCATAGCTTGCCTTTTCGATTACTCTATCCTTTAGTTCTAGAATGGCTGAATAGAGAGCTGGTATCGTGCGCCTTTGGCAAGGAGGGAAGAAGCAATTGGAAATCTCTCAATAAAAACAAATAGAAAATTTTATAAAATGTGACTGCTTTTTTCACACCACTGTAGCTTTTTTAAAAAATGGAATTTCAAAAATGGAAGTTGGAAGTGGAAATGAAAAAAAGTGCTGAATAAATGGAAGTGGAATTCTATTAGACCCCTGATTCTGAGTTGTAAAAAAGCGTTGAAAACTGCCGAACTGGTAAAAAAACATTTGAAATTTTGCTGAACTCGTAACAAATTATTTTAAAATTTCCCCACCTCAAGGAATTGGAGGTACTATACTAATGTCCAGTTTTTCTTGAAGGTGGACAATTGAAAACAGTAAATATTGGCAGAAGAGAGGTGTATGTGGTCCTCCATCTCATTTCTTTGTTGGCAATTGTCTTGGATTAAAAGGAGACCAGAAGCTACGGCAACTGATGCACTGGACCAAACTATTTGGCAAAGTGTATGGACTTTTGGAAGGATCGCAAAAAATTTTGGTTCTTTCTGATGCCAAATTGCTACATGAGGTGTTTATCACCAAGTTTAACCATTTTAATGGACGACAGGTAAATTTCAGTCAAGGGTCTAGGCAAAGTTTAACACCCTTTACAATTGTTTTAAGATAGGACCGTTGACAGAGGATGTGGACACCGCCGAGCATGTTCATGTTTTTAATGCTAGAGGTTGGCTGGTCATTACAGTAACGAAAAGTATCCTCATTTTTTCAACTGAGTTGGAACAGTAATTTATTCTGCAATGTACATTTACACACTACAATATATCAAAAATAAGATATAGATTCTATTGCTCAACGTCGAGTTTATCCACCATTAGACCTAAAAGGCTCCTTAGTTATATCTCAGTGCCAACTCAGCACATTTGTATTGAAGCACATTAAAGATGTTCCAGTACCCTGACGAGTTTTTGGTATGACTCCAGTCTTGCACGCTTAGCGTTAAATCTCGTTTGTCATATTATGTCAACTAAAGATCATCGTGCGCCTTGTGTTCGAGAAGACTCTGGCACATGTAAAACGACAACTCTTTTTGAGTGATAAAAATTTGAAGAAATAAGAAAATGAGATTTTCAGTTGTTCAGATCCAAATAATTACTTCTTCTCCAGTTCCTTCCCTACGCAAACTACAAGAGTACCAAAAAAAATGGTATCGTCACAGACTGTTTGTCAGCAAAGAAACGAAACAGAACGCAAAATTGATAAATTGGATTTCTGAGGTCTTTTTGCTGACTAAAGTGCCTCAGAATAAAAAAAAAATCCTATTAAAAATGAGTAGTTTTGTTGTACCAAAACAAGCATTCAGGTCCAAAATGGAAACATTTGAGGAATCAATGTCTCTATGCATTTTCTGTCAGAGGACTTAAGCAAGTCAGTCTTTTTCTTTGTTAGTTTAGATGAGATGAAAGCTTAGAAATTTTAGTTGACTCCTCTTTTGAACTGTTCAGTCCAATCTATGGTGAAGGCTTTGAATAGAGAAGCCTGCTCAAATTCTGCAGTCAACATCCAAAAGTAGGCTACCAACCAGCTTTGCTAAATCAGTTTCTTGGTCAGTTTCTTGTTTAGACACCTACAACAAATGACCACCGAGATTCTGGCTAGGATTGCGATTGGTCAATTGGACACAGGGCCTCCAGCAGATGATGTGCTGCAAGTCTGCACTGAAATCACTAAGCAGGTGATTGTCGTACTACTGTATTATACCCCCCCCCCCTCTTTTTTTTTTTTTTTTTGAAAGAAAGAAAGAAAGATAAAGCTATGTTCAAGATCTTCTCTTTTTCTGAGTGGGCCTTCCAAAGTGGCCCCTTATTTGTCCCTTCTCCTCCCTATACAGCCCTTAATCCCTTAAAAATTGAAAAAGTGCTTCTTATATGGTCAATGTACCTAAAAAATCCAAGTATTTTTTTTGGGGGGGGGGTATAATACAGTAGTACGACAATTCTTTGGTGGTTAAAAAAATGAGTTGTAGTCAATAAAAAATTGAGTTAGACGGGAAGGGGAGGGGGTGGGAGCTAAATAACCAACTTCGGTATATGACATTTTATAACAATGTTTAATTTATTGTTGTAGGTGTTCGAGAACCACCAAAAAAGTGGCAATGGGTGGTTAAAGAAAAAAATCGGGTTGCTAGCAACCATATTTCCACTTCTCACGCCCATTTGTCGTCTGATAGCCAACTTCGATTGGACACATACAAATGATCGAATGGAAGGAGGTCCTTTCAAAGCGGTTTTTGGCAAGATCAACAAGCGATCTCTTTCTCTAGTCAACCAAAAAAAGGTTTAAAATAATAAAGTTTACGGTTAATTTTTTAATTATTAGGATCTGTTGGAAAGTGACAAAATATTCAGCAAAAAACATCTAGACCTGCGCCAAATCCTTGTAGAAGAAGTGATGAAAACTGTTGGGTACGCTTTTTTGAAAAGCTTTTGCAAACATTAATAAAATAACTAGCTACAATTAACCATTGCTAATCCACCCTTCTGTAATCCGTTGCCTCGATAATCTACTCTTAAGGGCTGTTCCCGGACACAAAACGTAATTTACGTCTTAAAAGGCCTTTATGATCCACACCCATGAGCCGAATCCCTTTAGGTGATGGCTTAGGGTGGTTAACTGTGTTAGGTTGTTGAAAAAGTTTGAGCAGTTCTAAAATAAAAAAAATCACGTTGTGCTTGAAATTTCTTGCCCTGTTGTTTTTGACTTTCTTTGTAAAATTAGCTTGCTCCGGCTATGGTTTTAGAAAATTTTTGACTAATAGGGTTGTACACCATAATTTACGCGAAAATTTGTTACGAGGTACATTTGTTACGCAGTCACTTTGTTACGCCACAAAAGTTTACATACCGTATTTTCTTTAGTAAGGCCCCACCCACTTTGATTTTAAATTGTGTACTTGGCATTCTGTTTTTGACTCAACCTTTCTAGATAACTCTTTAGGCGATGAACCAACCAAATTGCAGCTGATAGAATAAGCTAAAATTTGGGTAGTAAATTACCTGAGAGTCATTTAAAAAAGTTTAGTCAAAAACAGAATGCCAAGAACACGATTTTAATTCAAAGGGGGTGGGGGTTCATTATAGAACACACGGTATACTCATTTACAGTACTCATTTTTGATAGGGGTTTTTTTTTCTCTAGGAAGAAAAAAGATCTCAATAAATCGTAAATTATGGTGTACAGCCGATTAATAATACATGTACATCGTATTTTCTCTATAATAAAGCCCCAGACGATGATTTTAAATTGTGTTCTTGGCATTGTGTTTTTGACCCAATTTTAAAAACACAATGTTAAGAAAGTGATTTTAAATCATGGGTTGGGGGTTCATTAGAGAAATACGGTAGTTATTTATTCTAGTTTCGATACGGTTGCCAATTCTCTAGCGTGCACCATCTTTGAACTTGCCAGGCATCCTGAAATACAACAACAGCTTCAACAGGAAATTGACCAAATATGCTGCTCTGAGGTTTTTAATTATTGTAAAAGCTATAAATAAAATTTAAAATTGCTTTTTTCTCCTCCCTTTTTATTTTGGGTTTCACTATTTACCTTGTTTTGGATAAAATCATTAAAGGATAGAGATAAAATAGGGTGTCGATCCGTACTTACTTCTAAGAAATGTATTGGGTTGGTGCATAATTATCTGCGGTTTTTTACCAACAAATGTGTTTGTGGCATTGTGTTTTTGACCTATGACCTATGAAGGATAAAATGTAAACCCTTTTGGCGGTTCAAATCATCAAGCTTGCCTGTGTCATATGGGTGCGATTAGTGCTATGCAGCTGCACAAAACCTCTGAATTGTCGTTTTAAGACAAAAATGCTTGCGCTGAAGTAGAATCGAAGTTGAAAAAGTTGGGGGAAAAAGGATCATACAAGACCATACCCTCTCTTTCGGTCAGTCGTTGAAGAGAGTGAGCCTTGTTGTAACTTTGTTTGCGAAGAAAATTTGCGAGCTTTATGGAACCGATACAGTCAAAGCTGGGGCGTGCCGCAAATAATTCTCTCGTTTCAAGGAAGGGGCTAGAAACTTAGGAGACAAGCCAATGAGTGGAAAACCAGAAGAAAACCTCTGTAACAAAGAATGCGCAACAGTTCAACAAATTTTGGAGGGTATTGGTCGCTTTTTCACTTCAAAACCGGCCGCTTTCTAGGCCAAAGACAACACACTTCTTAAAGAGGATTGCAAGCTTTTCGGACAACTTATTAGTTTTACAACTTTCTCTACAATCTAGTGCTCACCATACTAAACTTAGTGGCAGACACATTTTAATTTAATAAATCTTGGATAATATTAGCAGGCACGCAAAAAAGTTGAACAAAAAAATTAACTAAGCACCTGCCTCACTTTTCCAAATTATTTTAGGAGCCAAGCTATGAGCAACTAGCCCAACTGGAATTTGCAGACACCGTCATAAAGGAAACTTTGAGACTGTATCCCATTGTAGCTTTGTAGGCTTTCTTCTTTTTATTCTAAGATTGCGCAGACAGTTTATCTCTTCAGACTTTTTTCATTTTCTTGATTTGTTTTAAAATTTTTCTCTCAAGACAAATTTATGAATTTGGTTAGCCACGATTTCAGGGCTGATATTTTCCATTTTCCACAAATTTTTTTAAAGCATACACGCCGTTCAGTGTTTTCAAAAATGACTTGTCATTTAGCTAAAATGACTGAAATGAGTTGTCATTTTGACAATGACTCTAAATGACAGTGACAAGTCAAGTCATTTTGCCAAATGACTGAAATGACAATGGTAAGTCAACTCATTTTAAGTCATTGTTGGAATGACAAGTCATTTCGCCAAATGATTGAAATGACCATGACAAGTCAAGTCATTTTCAGTCATTGTCAAAATGACAAGTCATTTCAGTCATTTCGTCAAAATGACAAGTCAATTTGACTGGAATGACTTAAATGACTGGGATGTTAGAGAAGACATCTTAAAAAATAATAAAAGTTAAGTCTATCGGATAAAAATCATATTGAGTCAACAAAATGATCGATATATATTTGAGTCATTCCAGTCATTTGAGTCATTCCAATCAAAATGACTTGTCATTTTGCTAAAATAACTGAAATGACTTGTCATTTAGCTAAAATGACTTGTCATTTTGCTAAAATGACTGAAATGACTTGTCATTTTGACAATGACTTAAAATGACTTGACTTGTCATTGTCATTTTAGACGTTTGGCTAAATGAGTTGTCATTGTCATCGATGACTGTCATTAAAGTCTGATGACAAGTCATTTTTGAAAACACTGACGCCATTAGAAGAGAAATGAATTTTGAATGATAAGGGCCAGGGGTGTAACGGAAGTTGGAAGTGGAAGTGAAAAAAATTGCGGAATATTGGAAGTGGAACTACCGGGTGATGCAAAGTTCCCGACCATTTTTAGAATCAGATTTATAATTATGATATGTTTTCTATCAAACAAAGTGTACGGTGTAATTTAAAATCCCTTTTTATCCTCTGCAAAATGGTACGTAACTTTATTCAAACAACAACAATGACAACTATTTAAAATGACCACCGTTGGATGGCATCGTTGTTTGTCCATCATTCTCTGGTCCACATCGAGCGGAAAGCGGCGCCATTCTCTCTGCAGCGAATTCTTTAGCTCCGCGATTGTTTTGTGAGGCTTTGAGCATGCCTTTTTCTTCAGTCCAACCACAGAAAGTAGTCCATTACGGTGATATCAGCTAAGTTCTGAGACCATTCTCCGTCGTTCCCATTCCAATGAGAATGGAGGATGATTACATCCGAAAACTTCTATCAAATCTGCTTCTGAGTTTTGCCAGCTCGATGAAAAGAAGTTCCATCCTGTTGAAACGTCTAAGGAGAGTGACGAAATGGCGTCAAACCCAAGGCAGCACTTTTGACCGGAGCATTTCCCGATAGGCTGGTCCATCGGCTTTGGTTCTTTCCTGTACGAAGAAGAGAAATGTGTTTTCGGTGGGTGTGACTCTGGCCCGAGGGTATTTTGAAAAATTTAGCCAAAATTTTTCCAGAATATCAAAAATTTTGAAAAAAAAAACATGGCCAATTGTCTTATGTGCCTGCCTAACCCCATCACCGTATTCTCTCCAATAGAACGCCCCCCCCCCTAATTCAAAATCATGTTTTTGGCATTGTGTTTTAAAGCTATTTTTCCCAGACAAGTTTTAGGCAAGTTACAACTTAAATTGGAGCTTATTGTTTCAGCTAAAATTTGGGTCGTAAATTGCCTGAGAGTCATCTGCAAAATGTAGGTCAAAAACACAATGCCAAAAAGATGATTTTGAATTAGGGGGAGATCTATTAGAGAGAATACGGTATATGCGCATGATAAATCAGTTGTTTATTTTAATTTAAAGCGCATCTGTTAGAACCTGTTCCAACCCCACAACAATTGGTTCTGTGAGGATTGATAAAGGGACTCACGTGCAGGCTGACGTTTTCACGATTCACAATGACCCATCTATTTGGGGAGATGCACCACAAGAATTCCGGCCGGACAGGTTGGTGCGATTTTTTAGCATTTAAAGTTATTTATAGGCAATTTCAAAAGTTTTTACCTTTTATTTTATCGCATCGGACCTAATTTTTTCGAGGATTTGTTTCGGCCAAAATAGAAAATATAGCTTTTTTATCCCATCCTGGAATAAAGCCACATTTAGTCTTAAATTATTTAAAAATTCTTTTTTTTTGTATTTATTGAAAATCATTTGATTGGCTTTTTAAGATGGTTGGACAAAGAAAGCCAGGAAACTCGGTCCCAAATATCCTGGCTACCTTTCGGTGTTGGCCAGAGGATTTGTGTCGGAAAGCGACTTGTCTATTTACAGGAAAAGTTGGTGCTGGTCTATCTTCTTCGCAATTTCAATCTTGTTTGTTGCCCAGAAACCGGAGTAATTTTTTTCTGTTAAAAGCAAATACATAAAAGAAAACAGTAATTTTTTCAGGAAAAACTTACACTTGTCGGATCAGCTGTGCTTGCACCTAAAGCCGTAAATGTCAGACTGGAAAAAAGAGTCTACTAATTCGTTTTATCGACTCTGTTGCAGTGGGTTGAAAAATTCCCTTTTTTGACTTTTATATGGCACCTAAGTAGCCGCCACCATGGGTTTACTTGGTCCATCAAGGCAAAAAGTCGATTTTTGGTGGAAATAGTTTTTTAATCGTCTCTTAACACTACTGTATTATATTCTCCCCCACAAAAAAAAATTATCCCTTGTGTTTATAGTGTGCTTTTAATTGTACCGTGTGCTCCAAATGTTCGAGAATTTTTTAAAGTCCAATCTAGGACACATTCTTCCAACACTTCATATCCTATAATATACCGTTGGGTAGCCCAGCCTTTCTACTTTCGTTTGGTACATAACTTTTACTAACAACTATTCAAAATGACTACCATCAGCTCCAACATATTGACTAAGTCGTTTTGGAAATTGCTCAATTGCTTTTTGAATAATTTCCTGCGGAATTTCAGCTCATGTGTGAAAGGAAGAGCTTTCATTATGACTACTGGATTGTACTTGGAAAAAATATTAGCAATTAAACTGTCAAAAAATAAACATTTTAGGTGTCTTGATCTTAAACCTTTATATCGTCTAAAAAGAAATAAATGACTGGTAAAATTAACATTCATACACATACATGACTAAATTTTAATGCCCTGAACCCTCTCTGGAACTGGTTTTCACCTTTTTTGTGCCTTGGGGTACCAAGGCAAACCAATTCTGTGGAAGCAACCAGGAGAGCTGCTTGGATACCCAAAAAAGTAAAAAAAAATCGCGTCTTTTTGGGGTCTTTGACATTATATGCCAAAAGAATGGTGTAAAATGAGATGAATGGATTCGTATATTTTTTATATTGGATCGCAAAAAAGAGTTAGTCGGATGTCGAGGTAAGATACACTCCCTCGATCAATCTTTAGTGTATTTTATATCGGAATTGACTATATGTTCGTTAAAGGTAGCCATATTTCTTGTCACAGCCTGGATACTGTTTCAATGCATCCAAAGTTATTATCGAGTGATAAATGTCTCAGGTGTGTGTGTGTATCTCAATCGCACGCATCCAAGCCTGCGGCTTTCCAAACTACTTTTGATAAAAAATACATCTAGATATTCTTATTACCTTGTATAATAAGGAAAACTTTGTAAAAATTACTCAATTAAGTCAAGGGGTAAAAAAGGGGTACCACTATTTGCCTTAGTCTACCCGTTGTTTTTCCTGTGGTTTTTTTTCCGAAACTAAGCCTTAGGATTAAATTGTAGGCTGAGCACATACTCGTACACCGTATGGGTGCACGTTGGGCCTACGATCTAAGCCTAAGGCCAAGGAGTAGTTTGGGTTCAAAAGCACAGTGAAAAAACAACAGGGAAACCAAGACAAAAGATGTTACCTCTTCTTAAGTGGGGCCTAATTATTATCTGCCCTCCAAAATTGGTCATCTTGGGGGATAATAGCATGAGCTCAATTATTTGTCAATTATTTTTAAAAATGGCTTTCCGCCATTTAAAACACATTTACTAAAGGTTAAACTTGCTAGAACGCACAAAACTGCAATGAAACCTTAGTAGAGTCCCACCCAAATATAACGTAGGATAACAGCAGCGCATGTCTTCAAAACCTTGGTATTAGCAACTTCGGTTCTATGAGTTATGGGGTGGCCATCTAGTAAAATTGTAGCAAACACAAATTTGCGGAATTCCAAGGACATTAAGAAGTCTCGTAGGTGCAAGGGTAGCTAACCATTTTGGTGATAGATTTGGTTATCTAAGAAATGGAACGAAAAGTACTTTGCTAAAAGTTTGAGGTCACTGCTCAATAACCCATAAGAACCGCAATTTCTTCTAACAACATGTAATTGATATGTATGCGAAAGAGAAAAAGAAACTTTGAAAACCACAATGCACAAAGATTGTATGCGAAAAAAAAATTACCGTATTTCCTCTAATAGCTACCCCCCCCCCCCTAATTCAAAATCGTGTTTTTGGCATTGTGTTTTTGACCCACTTTTCCCAGGTGTCTCTTAGGCAGCTTACCACCCAAATTGTAGCTAAGACAATAAGCTACAAGTTAAGTAGTAAGTTGCCTGAGAGACACCTGGAAAAAGTGGGTCAAAAACACAATGCCAAAAACACGATTTTGAATTAGGGGGGGGAGCTATTAGAGGAAATACGGTATGTGTATTTTTGTCAAAATATGTATTGGGTTGAGTAATAATTAACAATCGTTTTGCGCGCGTTTATTTCCATACTATTGGCGTTTTGTTTAGATTTTTTCCATATTAATATTCCTCACTATTTAGTTGATTTAAAATGCGTGTCAATAATCATATTCATAGTCGTGCGAAAAGAATCCACCACGACAACGCCCGGCCTCATGTCGAGGGTCGGGTGGTCCAATCGATGAAAGACGAGAGATGGGATCTGCTGCCTCATCCGCCATACTGAGGCCCCCACAGACTACCACCTTAACCGCTCTGCAAAAAACTGGCAAGTGAACAAAGTTTATGCCGATTTGGATGAGCTTGTGGCCGACATCAAAGCGTGGATTGCCTCGAGAGATTGCCATTTTTTCGTCCGTGGCATCGATCGTCTACCGAGCAAATGGGAAGCAGTTATTGAAGTAGACGGTGAATATGCTCTACAATGATCATTTAAACAACTTTGCGTTGAATAAAAATGTTTTGAAAAACGATCGTTAATTATTACTCAAACCAATATCAAGATCTAGGCGATATTGTCTTAAGACTAGACTATCTCACTTCTTTTTCCAGACCCCTTTTTAATTAATATTCCTTATGTAGCTCTGGATCTAATCTTTTCAACGAGGTATCAATTGACTTAACTTTTTAGAAGAGGTAGGAAAAAAGGATTTTGAATAAAGCAAAAGGTATATGTTTTTAAAAAATTTTCCAACTTTTTTCAACAACATCGAGTCAGATTATAGCTCATTGGAGGGAGAAGATCCAGGGCTACACCATAAAGATTAATGAGAAAGTGCATGGAAAAAGAGGTGAGATAATCAAGTTTTAGCACCTACTTTGACAGGAGAATACATCTTTTCACGAGAAAAAAACAGGAAACACGGGGCTTTCAGTGTGAGCCAAAGTACAAAGACATGTGTTTGCACTTTCTAGGAAAACACTTGTAGTTAATATTAATAAGCATACAATATGTAATAAATACAACGGCCAAAAAACACCCAAAGCAACAACAGAGTAAAAGAGTAGGCGGAAAGAGAGAGAGAGATCATAGAAAATTGCAGGTATTCCTATTGTAGTTGTTTTATCAAGTATTTTCATTATAACTACAACAAAAAATTACTCGTCTTTGATGCACAACAAATGGCTAAACATGCTGCACTGCATGTAGAAACAGAAAATAGTATTTGTATGGTATTCATAGAGATACAACGCATTTCTTGGCCCAAGTGTGTTACATAAAGTCTTCTCAAAAATGGTTTTTTTTCGATGGTATGTCTTTTGGAGTTAAAGCGGAATATCTTTTGATTTCTGGCTTTTTTCATCATCAATCATCTTTTCTGAGTGCAAATTCGAGCTCAGCGGCCATTTTCGGCTGCACTCCATTATACAGTCAAACCTCGATATAACGAACCCCTGGGGACCAGCCAAAATGTTCGTTATATCGAGGTTTGATTGTACCAACTCGCCCAAAAAGTGGTTTTAACGTATTATTTTGATGTGTTAGCACTAAAAACGTGCAGAAAACATGTTTTTAGGGCGCGGTTGACACTTTTCGACAAATTTTTTTTTTGTTTTAAAATGACTAGAACCATGATAACCACTCTATGGTCCAAAAACCGTTTTGACTGCAGAACGCAGTTCTAACTCCTAAGTCCATCGGCCTTAGGAGTTTCCCATTTTAATCACTGGAGCTGGGCAAAAAGAGCCTCTATATGTATTAAAAGAACATTGCTTCGAATCATGTCTAAGGTAAATGAGTGCGCGCATCTCTAACTCTCAAGTCCCTTGCGCCTGGGGGCTCGTGGGCTTGGAGTTGAGATGCGCACACCCACGTACCTTAGACATAATTTGCCCAGCTCCAGTGATTAAAATAGGAAACTCCTAAGGCCGATGGACTTAGGAGTTAGAACTGCGTTCTGCAGTCAAAACGGTTTTTGGACCATAGAGTGGGTATCATGGTTTTGGTAATTTTAAACCAAAAATTTTTTTTTGTCGAAAAGTGTCGACCGCGCCCTAAAAACATGTTTTCTGCACGATTTGAGTGCTAACACATCGAAATAATACGCTAAAACCACTTTTTGGGCGAGTTGATATAATAAAGTGCAGCCCCATTTTCACCTGAGGAAATTATGTTTCGTGGCCTATTGAGACAATTTAGCGAGTTAAAAGAAATCCCAAGGGTTAATCCCATAACTTTCGAATCAACCTGATAAAGATTTTTACCAAAATTTGACTTTTTGCCTCGGTAAACCAAGATAAGTGGACCAGAGGGTACTTGGTTACCTAATAATAATAAAACCAAGAAAGATGGTATTTAAATATAGTTTTTTTTTTCACTTGAACCTACCGCATAAAAAAAACTTTGGTATGCATAATGTATTCATGCATCCAGAGTCATTTTCGAATGATTTACGCCTTAGATATGTGCACATCTCAACCTCAAGCCTCCAAGCTCTCTGCGTCCCTAGAGTTCATGGTTATGCAGGGAGCTTAGAGGGTTAAAGATGCGCGCATAGACTAACCTGCGATATAAGTCCAAGCGATACTTATAACAAATATTGCATCTTAAAGACTCCTTTTTGCTTTGTCCCCTAAAGAAAACAGGGTAAAATACTAGATGTTGGGTATTTAGGTACGCTTCTGATTTGGTTTGCACTGGTCTCCTAAGGCTAAGAGTCAATTTTTTTAGAAAGACTGCACATAATACAGATTAGCCCATTTCTTCACTTTTATTAAGATGTCAAAGGTTAGAAAGCAACTTATGTTGACTGCTTATAGAGAAAGTATTTTCTCTTCGCCACAATACGCAAATTTTCTGACAACAAAAAGACATAGAGCAGTACGTCAGAAACAGGACACACAAGACGGCTACAGCGAACCCTACTAAACTGGCATAGTAGTTGATCCACGGCGGCATCATTCTGTTCAACCAGCTGGCAACAAAAGCAGAGTCTGAGAAAGAAGGAAAAAACGACGAGGATACTTTTTGATTCCATTCCAAGTCGACAACTAAAAAAGAAATACAAATTATTGGGTTAAATATTAGATCAGGCCAAAATCACCACGCAGTCAAAGTCTTCTTGAGGTTAAAACAGAAGTAGGGCAGTTGGCCATGGCTTTACAAAAATGTGTTTTGGGGTACTACCGTATTATACCGCCCCCCCCCCCCAATCGTTTAGGGCCCTGAAATGGCTAGGGGCAAATGGCACACGTATTTTATGGCAGTTAAATTTGGAGCGAGGGTGTGGTGTATAAACTTTTGGGGAGGGGGTTATAAATCAGTAAAGTCCTGTTTTGGTTTGGTTTGTCTTCCAAGAAAGACTTATCATCTTTTTTGTCTTGCCTTCAGAAGCTTAGGTGTTTCTCCATGCACCAACCAAACCAGCGCAATCAAATTGACAGAGACAACGTGGATAACAAATTTACTGATCATTGTCATTTCAAATAAAATGAAAATAATCATAACAAGACGCTGATATAAAGGTCCCTATAAAAAGGGTAAAAGATACGAGTTCAAGAAAAGAGGATTCCAGATTTTTAATGCAATAAGAAGACAACACCAACAATTCTCACTCAATCGCACAATCCGAACATTACAACTCAAAAAGAAAATTCAATATACGCTGCACTCCGTCGCTTAATTGGTGCCATCTGCGATGCTCCATAATTTCTCTAATCTGCGTCTTGGTGAATCCCTTTATGATATTGTTCAAAAATACGGAAAAAGGTTAACCAATATACTTTTAAACCAAAAGAGAGAATTACCAGAATGCTGTGACCATTGACGTATTGCAATCTCTCGACGATGATGAGTTTATAAATAGGCTTCTTATTCTTGACGCCATCCACAGCAAGCGCAATCTAAAGTTTTTGAATTACAGACGATCAATATTTTATCTTGGGTTCTTCGTTCAGCTTACACGAGCCTGTAGAAGGTGTGAAGTTCTGCGTGACATGCACTTCAATTCGCAACATTTACTTAATGGCAAAAAGGAAATTATGTCATTCCAAATTTCATTTGGTAACATGTTGTGAATAGTCATCCAAGAGGATGGGAAACAGTAGAAAAATAGTTCTTGATGTGTGTTCAAAAATATATTTCGATCTGAAAGATAGCTGCTTATCACATTTGATACCAAAATCTGGTATAGAAATGTTGCAATAACCAGTGAAAATTACTGGAGCAATAAATGCTAACAAAGATTGAATTCAGTGAAAATGAAAAACGCTTGCCTCGCGTTCACGGAGAAAATTCTTCACGTCATCATGCAATTCGAGGAAACGGTTGGAATCGTAAACTTCTCTGCATTCATCAACATCCAGACCATCAATAATATGCTTCTAAAAATGCAGGCAAAAATAATGAACATAAAGTCACAGATAGAGTCACAAAACCGTTAGAGTCACCAAAGAACATATAAATAAAAATAGTTTACCACAACTAAGATCCTTCTATTATGCACCTGTTGCCCAGCCACGATTCTATCGAAAGGGTTTGGATGACGACCATTAAAAAAGCTTACTGTTTTTTCGACCTAAAATTGTTTATTAAGACTATTGTTTTCTAGAGATTTCGCACAACGATTGCAAGAAAAAAAAAAAATCATCTGACCTCATACTGCTCCACAGCTTTTGCATAACTCGACATTATGGCGTCGTAGGCATCGTCTCCAAGCCTTTTCTGCTTGTAATCATCCAACTTTTTTGCTAGATCGCGATAAGCCACTTCTTTCTCTTTCTTTAGGGAGATCTGATCTGAGGAGATGCTTTTCCAGCGCTCATGGTAGAATTCAATCACGATCTCCAAGTTTACTCGCTTCTGCTGTTCCAATCGAGATTCCATCTGTCCGATTTTTACTTGCTATAAATAGAAAAAAAAAACTGGAAAGATATGCGAAAGATGAGCAACTAGAATCAAGAAATATCCAGCTTGCCAAAAAAAGTCAACTTTAAAGTTTTGAATCGTTCAGTCAACCCCGATAATTCGGAGCTGATTTTGCGATTATTATCTTGCCTAAACTATTCTTCCACTTTTTGGATTTGGGTCAGAAATTTGGCTACAATTTCAAAGCGTTTAAGAAGCAGAAACATTTTGTAGAAGGCGACATAAATTGTGAAAAAGTTGGTTATGGATCAATTAATTGTTTGGGTGAGAAATACAGAGTAAAAAGGTTACGAATCATCAGGGATTAAAAACCGATAAAAGACTGATAAAATTATAGTCGAAAATTAATTCTCTTTTGAAATTTTGTCGATATTGGTCCATTTTATCGCTTTTCCCTACCATGCACTAAACAACTAGTTCAGGGCTTCTAAATGTACTTTTTAAAAAGATTTGTACTTTTTTTCGGTCCCTGTAAACAAAATTTTCGCATAAGGCGTAGTTCTCATTCGTATTTTCATTTCCTTGTTAAATTTTTGTTCATTTGTCTTTGTTTTTTCTTCCTCAGATTGCTTAAATTGTGATATTTTCAGTGCTAATCTCAACCAAAATGTCTCTTCGCTGCAAATTCGCTGCAAGTGGAAACGGTGAAAGCTCTTCTCCAGGTACGGATCAATTTCGATATTGAATGTGCTGGCGTCTACAAGCTACTTATGGAGGATGGAGAACTGAGAAAGAAAGTTCAGGGAATGGATAAATGGAGAAGATGAATTTATTTGAGTTGTTGTTTGATATGTTATAGTGTGACAATAAAGCGTTTGAAAACGATTCTAGCT
>BBSZ01008179.1:0-31177 GCA_000981365.1 Subanguina moxae
ATAGCGTCCCACTCTTTCATCAGAGAAGCCTTCAGCGCAGCAATCGACTTTTGGGGTTTGGAGCACGCTTTCGATTGTAGGTAGGGCCACACGAAATAGTCCATCACAGTCAGATCGGGTGAGTTTGGCGGCCAGTCACCTTTGGTGGTTGCATTGTCGCTCCAATGAGAATCCACCTTGATGAAGTCGGAGAAGTGTTCCTCAATCCACTTCTGAGTTTCGACGGCACGATCAGAAGGAGGGCCATCTTGTTGGAAAGTCCAATAATCTCCCATATTTTCTTCACCCCGCGGCAAAATCTTTGTTTCGAGCATCTTGGGGTATTCTGAGCCATCCACCTTCACTCCAATTGGGCACAAAGATGAGCGGAGACTTGCAATAGCAAATTCTGTCAGCAACCAATTGAATGTTCTTTTCTGTCATAGCAGTCACTGGGCGCCCACTTCTTGATCTGTCTTCATTGCTGCCCGTTTCTTCAAACCGCTTGATTGCTCGAGTGAGAGGTGTTGAGCATCAACGCGATTTTCACCACCTTGTAATCTTGCTGATGCAGTCTCACAATTCCAGCCCAAAGTTCAGCCCTTTTTGTAATCTTTTTTGGATGTATGATATACCAAACAAAAGAGGAGATTCAGGGCTACACAATCGTATCAAAAGATTAGAGATATGGCTTTAGAATTGATAAAACATAGGGCTTTGAAAATCCGTTCCGAACTTACTGACCACCCGGTAGTATAAAAATGGCCAAAGCTTAATAACGTAAAAATGAAATAGCTCAAATTAAAATTTCCCATCAAATTATGTACTTTCTCCGTCAAAATCTTTATACATTGCACAACATCTGTTAGATGTTCATGGAGATTCTTTTTCAAATTCCAAAATTTTCCAAATCAAGCTTTATCACATAAAAAGTAATTTTCTTCACCTCAACTAACATTTTAAGCTCATTACATGCGACTATAACTTCTACTGGAACAAACTAAAAGATAAAAGTCATAGTTATTTTTTTTTATATTTATTAAGTACCAAGCTTTTTTGTTTAATCCAGAATATTCTAACTAGGACTTGGGACTGATTGGCTGATGTGCAGATAAAGTCTTCCTAAAGCAAAAAAAAACTGGACACAAATTAGAGACGGTTATAAAAACTTTTACATTTTTTGCAATCTTTAATTTCTCCACCAGTTTTTTATCTTTTTGATGAAGGGGATATGCAAACAAACCATCAGCCATGGTTACTCCTCTGAAATTTTCGGCAATGCAGATTTTGAAAAAAGCCAATGCAATAATGAAGTTGATAATCAACATAAGCAGCTACTAGATGAAGGCTATTTTCTAAAAATAAAATGATACAAGTTTGTGTAAATTTAGTGATTGCGAATACTTTTAGCGCTATATCGATTGTTTATTCAATTGTTGCAGTGAATAATAGGCAGATGTATAAAAAAGTTGTATTAGTTACTAATATGATCATGTTTAGAAATGTTATCTTTGTCCAAAAAGTTCTAAAGCAAGAGCATAAATTTGTGTTTTCTAACGTTTGACCAATAAGTTCTCGGAAAAAGTTTAGGCTCAATAATCGAAATAACATTTATTTGATACAAGAATATTCTAAATACCGTATTTACTCTATTAAGCGGGCACCCTCTAATAAGCGGGCACCCCAGCTAATGAATTTGCAGCTCTTCCTGAGTCGTTTGAGATCTATCTCATTGTGTTTCCCAATAAAATTTGAATTATGATACGAGAAAAGGCCGAAAATTAAGCGGGCACCTTCTAATAAGCGGACCCCCTAGCAAAGGGTCGAAAAATAAGCGGGCATGCCCGCTTAATAGAGTAAATACGGTATACAATTGTGTAGCGCTATTTTTCCTCTTTCGAATGGTATACACGCTTGACGCAATTTCTTTCGAATGCTCAGCTTTTGCCCTCAAAAAGTTATGAGATCATTTTGAAAAATTTCTTGAGAAATAGTGTTTTAGGATGTTGAGATATCTGCGTGGTACACATATAATACAGCTGAGCCGTTTTTCTTATCCATTTGCATTTCTTAAAAAAGCATATCTGAGAAACCTGGGATCTAATAAATATGTAAAAAATATTTTATACCTCTTCAGCTAGGCCTGCAATATAGTTCTAAGTTCTCTAAAATGGATTTCTTTTTGTTAGCTACTTTTTATCATTTGTTTAGTTAATAACATTCAAAACTATGTATTTACAGACACTTTGGTGCCACATCTCTGTTGCTGCGATGCTGCTGTTGTGCTACCATATGAAAAAGTGGCTGCCTAAAGAACACTCGCACAATATAATGTATCTAATAGAGACTCTTTTCTCATGACCGTCTCTGTCCCACTCAGATTTGCTTAGATGCAGTTTAAAACTTAGGTTTAAACATGTTATATTTCTATTGGTCATACAAATTTCTTTCATTTGCCAGCTTGGGATATATGAAAACTGTATGCGGATAATTTGCCTTTTTGTCATTTTCGATTCTGAAGAATGAGCTAGTGATAAAAAAAATTGTGCCTCTCTTCTCTGTCTTTGCTGTCGTCTTCTGGCTCTGGCTTTTGGTAATATTCTCTTCAGTGCTACTTTTCAGGCTTGGGTTTGTCCTTAATAGGACGTTATTATGAGATGGACTGCAAATAAACCCCACCACTTGGCGACTTCAACTATACAGGGTTTTTAGCTTAAGAAATGACAAGGTTAAACGAGAGCAGTTTCAAGCCTACCAATTATTTTTCTCTCATTTCCAAGATATTAATTAGTTTTATTTAGCACACACAAATCTCACGCTTTGTTGCTGTGAAAATAGTAAAAGCTGCATGCCTCAAAGGCATCTATCGGTTAGTCCCTGGCACCGCTTTTTCTACTGAACACAACATTGCTGCTATTGACAATTCCGCACTCAATTGGCTGGCTGCTGGCTCAAGTTTCCGCTCCAGTCGGCCGAGGGAGAGTTGCTGCCTGCCCAAGAATGGATTTGGTTGGATGAGTGAAAAGCAAAATTGGCTCTATTCAAGAAGTGTATGCCTCCCTTTAGTTTCACTATACACATTTGGTTGAAAGGCTTCTTTCTTTTCCTTCCCTCTTTCTGAGTATTGGCAAAGGCGGAGTCCTCCCACACCGGCTTTCACTATACGAAAATGGAACTCTGGCAAGAACTGGCAAAAGTCATTTTTAGTCCATTCTCAAGTGGTAATTGCTTCAAGTCCTTTTGCTAATATTTGTTTGCTTAAATGAATTTGGATTGCTGCTGTTGTTGATGCACGAATAAGTTTTTTGATATTTAATTCTGTAGGATTAAGAATAAAGACAATTTAACAAAATGCAAATTTATGAAAAAAAAATGTGGTGGTTTAGCCTTTAAGCTCTTTATTTTTCAAAATAATTATAGGTTGCTGCATCAATTATTAAGGCAATTTTTTTCAATAATAATAATCTAGCTACAGTCGAACCTCTCTATAACGATCACCCAAAAAGTTTGATCCACAGCTGGGTCGGACTATATTTTTACCTCTATTTTTTACAATCCTTTTTTTAAAAAGGCTGCTCGTTGTAGAGAAGTTTGGCTTTTTTTAAGGCGAAATTGTTGAGTTGTGTAAAAACGACCGGCAAATTCAGAATCCTTGTGATTTTTCGCCTTAGAAACATCAATATCAAAATTGGCAAAAGACGTAAAAAAGCTTTTAGTAACAAATCAATCTAAATCTTCAAGTATAGCTAAAAAAGAGCTATAAACGCTTCTTTATAGTTCTGGAAAGCAATTCTATAAATGCTTCTTAGTCCTAAATAGCCATCTGACCAATCAAAGAGGTTTTTGACTAGTCATTTGACAAGTTTAATAATAATACCCATTTGATTGATAGAGGCGGTCAAATGCCAATTTTTTCCTAGTTTGAGCTATCAGAGCAAAACGCTCTTTCGAATGTCATTTCTGCATCTTACACTGTTGTTAAACTCATTTTTCCAAAGACTGAATCCTCGTCTACAATGGTATCATTAAGCTGTGGTTGTAAGAGGTGTCTACAATGTACAGCCAAACGCCACAGTCACAATTTCAAAAAATTTGAAAATTGTGTGGCTTTTTTTGAATTCACTTCTTATCTACATGTGTGATATCTTTTCATTTTCGTTTTTACACACGTTTTTCCCAGCTCCATTAACCAAAACATGGTAGAATCCCCTAATTTTGGTCAATTTTGTTTTAAAAACCCATTTTCCGGTATGAGAAAGACTTTAAATTTGTTTTTAGTGTATAGGAATTGGTATAAAGGGGGTTGAGCACACTTTTGGAAAACAATATTGGTGGGGGTATATTGCAGAAGCGTCCAATTTTCTTATTGACAAAAGATATCTCAATCCAGGCTTTGAGCGTGGAATCAACCGCCTCATCAAACGTCTCGAAGGCATTGGATGAACTCTTTAGATAGCACTTATGATTCCAAACATGTTTTCAATTACCCGACAGCAATGGAAACGAAAATTAAAAGAGATTACACATGTAGATAAGAAGAGAATTCAAAAAAGCCACAAAATTTTTAATTGAAAATGTGGCTGTGGCGCTTAGCTATGGTTTTAAGCTGTACATTGCAGTCACCAAATCGCTACAGCTTAACGCTACCATTGTAGACAAACCTTGACATACAGTCGGCCCTCGATATTTTGCAACCACCATATAGTGCGATTTCGGAGCAGAATCCTCACGGGTTATATCAAGAATTGACTTACAGTCGAACCTCGTTAAACTGGCACCCCTAATTCAAAAAAATGTGTTTGTGGCATTGTGTTTTTGACCTATGTTTTGCTGGTGTCTTCTGGGCATGTTATATATACCAAAACGTAGCCTAGAATCTAAGCTAAATTTTGGTATATAACATGCCCAGAAGACACCGGCAAAACATAGGTCAAAAACACAATGCCACAAACACATTTTTTTGAATTAGGGGTGCCAGTTTAACGAGGTTCGACTGTAATCTTTTTTAAATTGATGAAAAATGACGAAAAAAATATTTGAAAAGGCCTAAAAAAGTTTATTCAGTTTTTTGGCGGCAGGAAAATTTTGTCTTTATAAAAATACCATTTTTTATATAATTCATAAAAAAATAATAAAAATGGAGTTCATTTTAACTTGGAGGCAGAGTAAGCCCCTTTAGTAAGACACTTGCAAACACCAAAGATCGGATTAATAAAAAGATTTAGTTAAGCTAGTCACTGTAGTCAATAATCAAAATAAGTCAAGTAACAGTGTCAACAACATGTTAGTCAAGGATTTTAAGCCGAATTGAGCAATGAGACAAATTGTTTAGAGCAGTATCTTAGTTAGCATTCTTTGCTAAATGATATTAGCGACAATAATCGCTTTTACCGACTTTTTAGGCCTATAAAGTTACACAACAAGTGGAAGGTCTGACTGGAGATAATTACATTCATACCACCGACTTAGCTGCAAATGCCTTAGTTGTGTGTTGGAAATTAATTATGAATAGTGCGTTGCTTAGAGATACTGAATCATTTCTCTGCTTCTTGTTCCTCTAATAACATACTTACACAAGCGCAATTTGCCACATCTTTACCGTCCTTTCTTTTACTCAATTTTCTCTTTGCTTTTTCAAAAATTAATTGAACAATTGAATTTGTGAGCAAAAGGAAATTTCATCAACTTTCTGAGATTTTACTTACCATTTTTTATATTTTATATATTCTTTACGACTTTTGTGTCTCTTTGGCATGCACAAAGTCAAAGACATAAAAAAATTTTGAAAATTGCTTAAAACACATCAGGCGATAAAGCAATTTTTCGATATTTTGCTTTCAAATCCGGATATCTGAGGATATCTTGGCTACCTGAGTGCCTCAGTATAAAAAAATTGCTTTACAAATAGCCACCTATATTTCAAAATGTTTGGGGAAAAAGGTGACAATCTGTTTTATGTGCAAATATGAACGTTTTTTGTGGACAGTTGTCGATGTTTCTATTCACTATCTTTAGTTTGGCTCTCGTTTCACCTTAATAGAAGACAGCGTGCTCAACACAATCGAACCCTTTTCTTTTGGCTTTGGGCTACAAACAAGTTGGACAAATGCCCCTTCAAAGTTAAAAAGAGCCACGGGTGCGCTGGTCATATCTCTAGTCAAATCTCCAAGAAACTTAAGCTCGATGTGAAAAGACTTTTGATGCAGACTTCGTTTGTTTAAGTTTTTTTATTACTTGTAAGAGCAAATGATTTGGGCAAAGATAATTGGCAAACTTATCTTTGCTATGTAAGAAGGATATCCTTTTCATTTCCGCACAAATAAAAGGCAGTCAAGTTGAGGGGTGATGGCAAGCCTGCCGACATATCCTGCTCTCCTCTCGCAATAAATGGAATTCTTAATTAAAGCGAGTTTCATGCCAAACACATATTTAGTAGTACTAGTAGTATTAGTAGTACTAGCAGGCGGAGTAGAAGTACAGCCGGCTAACAGCGCTCTATCCATTCATTTCCCAGCCCTTTTCCGTTAATCCATCAATTTAACTGTCTGCCTCATGCATTGTCTGGCTCTTTTTTCATGTCTATATTAGGTTACGCACACACACAAATGCATTCATCCATTCATGAACCGGCCGAAATAGGACACATCTGGCCTCCCTACTTACAATGCCACTAATTGCAAGAGGCGGACCTCCACACTCTTCTTATAAAGCAGCCCAAGAGATGGGTTAGACAGCAGTAGCCTGAATCTCCGAGAGCCTGAGCATCCACTCGTGTTTAGGAGCTAGCGTGCTCTTACCTTTTTTCCTCCGTTCAATAAAAATTTGTGTGACTGAAAGACTGGCTTGTGCCATTCAATGCCTGGCTTCTTTTCTGGCTCCTTTAGCTGGTGTTCCTACTAATGCTGTTGCCACTGCTACTATTTAGCTCTGTCTATACAAAGAGGACTCGTTTTATTTTTGCTAGAAGGCTAAGCATAATACTTAGATTTTCAGACTATCTTTGTTAAGTTTTGCAGCTTTTTAACGATAATGATACTTTTTAAGGAAAAAAAGCACTTTTAGCAAACAGTTTTGAGCACTGGAGTGAGAATGAAGTTTGCATCTGTTTAATGTTGGTAAAAAATTAAAGATGTGTAAGGATATAGAGAATCGAACCTGCAACTTTTAAGTAGAAAAATCAAAAATACATGTTTCCCAAAGCAGAGTTGAAAATAGTCTTCCTAATTGTCCCTGACATGTCTGTTAGCTGCCTGACACTTTGTAAAAGTGGTCATATCTTGAGCACCTAGCGTTTTCTCAAAATTCTGTAAATTGCGTTAGAAAGCTGAAGGGTTTTTGACTTAAACAAGTGTAATCGAAATTGCCATCTGCTTTACAAAAAAAAAAGAAAATCCACTGTAAGTTTAGCAAAAAATGTCAGTGTTAATTTAACTTGCACTGACACTTGATTTCTTCTAAAGCAGGTAGCAAATCTAATTACACCTTCCTAAGTCAAGAACCCTTCAGCTTTCTAACCCACTTTACAGAATTTTGAGAGAACGCTAGGTTTTTAAGATATGACCACTTTTACAAAGTGTCAGCCAGCTAAACTGACATGTCAGTGTGAATTATGAAAACACTGGTTGGAATGCCTACAATTTTGTTGATTATTCCAGTCCATTTTCCACTGATCTAATTATTTTCTATGACAGAACCTGTCATAAAGCCCCAATTCATAAAAATAATTGTTATGTGGCTCTTATGACCAGAAAGATTTGAAACTGTTACTTTTTCAAACTTTTACAAGTTCATAACTTCAAATTTTGAGTCAAGAGAACAGATCTGTCTGCTGTGCATCTAGCTTTTATCTCTTTCAAACTAACGGTTTGCTTCCGAAATACTAGGTTGAAAGATCATGTGCAACAAGAAGAGCAGCTGTGTCTTCACTCCTAGTGCTTTTAATTTGCAAGGCATGGGCTATGAGTGCACATTTTTGCCTCTGTCCTGTCGGTGCCGGTGCATGCCATGTCTTCTCTGCTTCCTTGGATTTATTTCGAATTGCAATGAGAATGCAAAGACAGATGTGGCTGAGGATGGCCCAGACTGACCTTTTCCAGCTCACCGCAATCCTTTCCTATTCATGCAGTCTTTGTCTTTACTCAATTATTTATTCTTTAGTGTTTTTCAGAAAAATTTTTATCCAAGAGAAAAAAATTATAAATTTATGATGTTTTCGTCCAACTTTTTGGGTATATGGTTTATTTTGAGTAACTTAGAAAGCTAGATTACAGTCAGCTCTATAGGTAAAAAGACAGTAGGTCATAGTAATTTTTTGAAACTTTTATTTTTTAATAAAAGATTTTACGTTTGCAATGATTTTACTTATCCTAAAGCATCCAATTAGTCAACATGTCTTCAAGTATTGTAGTCTAATAACAAAATTGTAAAAGGTTGCTTGATTAGCTAGGTATGACTGAATGTGGAATGTTTGCTATTTCGAAGTGTTGGTATTTAAATTTTTTTCATATTGGAATCTGCAGTTTTTTAAGCATAAGTTATTATTCAAGTTATTATCAAAACCATCATAAACGATTGAGAATAGGTAAAACCAATGAAGGATAAAACTAAAAAGGTTACTTTAGCAAAAAACCTTAATGCAAATAATCATTTGTACTAAAATTTAATATTTAGCACTACCGTATAATTTTTCGTGTTGTGAAAAAGCGATTACTAATTATAAAGGGATACTATGAACTGGCAGCAGCAGTAGGTTGATTTCCTTTTTGAAAGCTTTCACACCTAAGCATGTGTCTTTTTGCTAATTGCAGATTATTCATACTAGTTGCTTTAAAAGCTGAAAATTCAGCAAAAAACGTTATTATACGTAGAGTATTGCTGCGCTGCTAAAGTTATTTGCTGTTGAGTAAAGAGAATTACTATCTTATTCATTTGTCTATTCTACAGTAAATATTGATTGGCCAAAACGCTCCGCTTTCACCGGTGACTTTAGTGCACAGATTTTATAGGCGACTAAGGCACGCGGTGAATGCCAAGTGGACAGGCTTGCGATCCACTTCTTTCTAACCTATTCACTAGTATTAATATTTTATATTTGGAAGCTATACTTTTGCTTGTTGCCCTAGGTTTTTCTTTAAATAATTCTAATAAAATTGTTTAATAAGTGATAAATAAATTTTTTGCAGTCAAACTTGATATATTTTTGATAAACCATAGAGTGGGCTCAAAAGTTCGCAATATATAAAAAATGGAAGGTTGGTCCCGTGACAAGTTAATTTTTGGATTTGTTGTTTATACGCTCTCTCTAGGTCATAGGTCTTAACAGTCACAGATTCAAAAGACATTATTATCTTAACATTAAAAAACACATCAAATTTGACTTTCATTCAGTATATTTTTTGTTCAGCTTGTCTCAATAGTTTGGCTGGTAAAAAATATAGCTCTACCATAGCTGAACTTTTAAAGCTAAGTTGACTAACTGAGAACCGGTCCAATAATCCGTACGTTCTTTTACCCAAACTAAGCCTTAGATTTAAAGCTTAGGTCCAGCGCACACCCATACACACAGTATGGGTATACGTTCGGCTTAGGACCTAAGGCTAGGGCTTTATTTGGGTTAAAAAAACAGTGAAATAACGACAGAGAAAACCAAGGCAAAAAATTCCCACATTGTTCAATAGAACCAGAAAAGCTGTTCTTTCTTTTAAAAATGATATTTGCTATGTTTATATATTTATGCCACACAGGTGAGAGTTTTTTAACCTAGGGCTGAAAATAACAACAAAAAAGAAGATACAGAAAGCCAGGGCAAGAGGAAGATACTGAAAAATTGTGACAAAAAGTATCCGGATTGACTAATTTTATAAAATAAAATCAAAAACCAATGCCAATATTTTAGTACCTGAACACTTCATTAAGGGAAGTCAAATGTAGCTTCAAAATGGGCATATCCAAATAAAGCTTATTTTATTTATAAAGGATAACCTTTACTTACAAATAAATATCAAAAATACGTCTAATTATTGGCAACAAAATATTATGAGATCAGGCAAAAATTGGTCTTCTCCCTCTTCGAAATGTCCTACTGCTTTTTGTGGACCAGAACCAGCTCCAGGACCAAGCATATGTCTGTGTGATCATCATGGCTATAAATATTAACAAGAGTAGCAGAAAATAAGGTGATTTCATATATATATTGACCTAAAAGTTACAAATTTACAATTGAAAAGGTCAATGAAAAGGTAGTAAAGTTTTATCCACATTTACGTACATAACTTATTTACGTTGTAGAAAAATAAAATAAAGGTACCAAATGTTTTTTTATTTGATCACTAGTAAAAAGCTTACAAAAAACACACATGGAAATATAATATGTTGGCTAAGAAAGAAAAAGTTGAATGGAATTTTTTAAAACCAACTTTTAGGAAAATAACCTGCAACAAATTATCACTGATGCACAATTTATAAAAAATGAAGAAAAAAGTAACTCAACTCCTTCGCCTTTTCTAATCACATTAAACACTACTCTAATTTTGATGTCTTCCGTGAATTAACTGAACTGAATTGTAACAATAATTAACTGAATCACTTCAATGTCTAAAAATATAAAAGGGTTGGAGTGGGAAATAAAAATCAATTAATTTAATCAAGTGCATTCCTTCCGTTGGTGACGACAACAGGTTTAACAAAAAAACAGAAAAAGGTTAACCTTAGAGAGACAATTATACAACAAAAATCATATAAAGAAAAGAAATTGTGAAAGAGCCTTTAAAAAAAAACACAATTTTGTTTCACATATTTTTGATTGTCTTCATTCTCCGAAAGTATGTTACTCGTTGGTTTTTTAAGTCATATTGTTTAGTAATTTTTTGTTTTTGCTTCTTTTTGTCAAAAATATAATACTTTGGAAATATTTTCAAATAACTTTGGTGGAGGGCGATGGCTGCTTTTTGAGTAGCTGCAAGAAACACAACAGGAACAAGACTGAAAATGTAATGAAATAAATATGGTAAAAAACAAAAGCTTATTTTGCTCTCGCCTCAGTCTCTTAGAAGTGTGGTTTAGCGAGGGCTGACTGCACATTAGTTATTTTTGGTAAAATTAGTATGTATTAATGAATCGCTTAAAACACACTGTCTAACGAACACAAAAAAAGACTAACGAAAAGGGTAATTTATAATAATGTGAAAAATCACCAAAGTTTGTTATCATATTTTTTCAATATTTATTCAAGTGCTAAGACCGTTGACCAAAATAACACCAAAGTTGTAGCTTGGATCTTGAAATCCTCTCCATTTTGATGTATCCATATATTTAAGGTTCCTGGTTAAGTGGACACTCGACTAAGGTCAACACGTAAAATACAATAGAATAAAGTTTTTCTTCTCAAATATCCCTCTGAGCAGAGACACGGAGTTAATCTTTACTTAGCAAACAATACTACTTCAAACTAGCAGTTTGAAGATTTGCAATATGTATACCAAAATTACTTATTTGCTTATTTAAGAATTAATAAATATTGAATTATGAATTCTTACCGGTATTACTAAAAATTATTTCGGTCATTAATGAAAATTTTGTCCTTCATCAGAATTTTTTTTATTAGTTTTTATTGGCTAAATTTTCATATTTACAACATATCAGCGATGTTCCCATTTCCATCGCTTAATTTTTCTTCGTTTACAACCAAAGGATATGAAACAATTAACAGCTGTGTAGGTAAATATATTTTTCAGTTTACTATTTTCCATCTTTCAAAATTACAGATGTATGTAAAGTCCCTTTCAAAATATGTATATTTTCTGTTAAATTTTCAAAACTTGAATACCTCAGCAATTTTCTAATAAATTTTCGTAAGTGTTTGTTCCATCGTATAGCCCTGGATCTCCTTTTTCTAATGAATTATCAACTGATAAATATTGCAAAAGGAAACTGCAGAAAGATGTCTTTGCAGGCAAATACCCCTAGCTGTCTATCCAAAAACCTTTTCTTCTGGTATGCACGTTATTTTTGTGCACACAGAGTCACTTTTGAGCCATGAAGGTAAAGGAGTGTAACCTATGTTTTCGGATTTTCCTTGACTAAAGGGTGCGTAACGGCCTTCGCTGCATCAGGGATCTGGGCCTTTTAAACCCTTTTAAATGGCAGTAATGACTAATAACATCCAACCATTAAATATTCTTCGTAATACAACAGTGTTTTCAAAGCTCATGTGTGAGTTTTGAAACCAATAATAAAGTAGTGCCAAAATTTCTTTTGCATACGTGATATTTATTTTAGATTTCTCGCCAGAATGCGAAGAACGCCGAAGTCTGTGTAAAAATGAATCTTTCGCTCATATAATGAGAAAAAAGTGCAAAAAAACGTGCAATGCATGCAAATTCAAGAAACAATGGCTGTCTTTTAATAAATCAGGTTTTTTATTATTAAAAGTGATACAAAAATTAGCATAATTTCTTACAATTTAGAAAATTCACGCCCTATAATGTTGCCTAATAAAACTTCAAGAAATGAGAGCCTTCAGTTAAGCTTTCATCCTGGCTTTTCTTTGACTGCTAGGCAGAACGAATCTCTCAAAGATAATGTCGCCAACTCTCTTAAGACAATAGAAAAAGATGATTTAAGAAAAGACTCTGAAGAAATCGACTTTCAGCCCAGCAATATCGAGATCAAAATCGATGAAGACTATTTGTTGGCCTCTAATCGAATACAAAACCTTTTGCAACAGGTTTCTCTAATACTTACTACTTTTAGCCTTGCAGATAGGCGTGTGTCACCCGGATAAATTAATTTACCTCGTAATTTGCTGTTGTTCTCAAAAAAATTTTTTTTAGAAGAAAGAATATTTTTAATTCATTCTCTCAACTATTTTCTAATAAAACTTTCTAGACTTTATTTCAGCGTCTAGCTCTAGATCACCTCTTTCCAATAAGCTACCAACTGACTCGATGTTGTTAAAAATAGTAGGAAAATAGTCTTTGAATATAAATACCACTTACTTTATTCAAAGACCTTTTTCTAACTTTTTCCTCCAACGTCAAGCTAACTGAAACCTTACTTGAAAGAGGATACGTAGAGCTGCATAATGGAAAAGACTGAAAATGAGAAAATCTAGAAAGATACAAATAGAGTGGTACACAGTCGTGTAATCTGGTCCTACCCGGTCTTCGGTTTCGTGATTTTTACTCAGATAACCGGGAAAAATTTTTTTTTGATTTGGTAACCTGCAAATAAATTTTTTGAAAATATTAATTTACCCGGTCGTTAGGGCAACTCGAAGACCCGAGTATTAAAAAATGAAGATGAAAATATATAAAATAAACAAAAAGATAAATAAATATAATAATAATTTTTAGGCTCCTTTCTTTAATTTCTTGGAGATCCAAAATGCCAAAATCCATGCCCCTAGCAAACCAAATGAGATCACTGTGCAAGGCAGGATAGCTGCCAGTCTTCCAGCCACTAGTCCTTTAATTCCAAAACAACTTAAGAAGGAACACTCAATAAATAGTCAACAATGTGTGGATCATTCTGGTTGGGAATGCCGATGGAAGAGACATTTGTGTCAAAACATTTTCTATATCACTGTGATGAGACGAAACTGCGCCAAGACGTGTGGATTTTGCAAAAAGAAAAAAAAGCCTAAGCCAGGTGGATATCCAACGGTAATCTCTTTAAATTTATAATTATTTAAGAACATTTTTTCCATAATCAGCGCATTAGCAGAGAGTATTTGACTATCCCAATTTTGCTAAATCGCCAGCAAATGACTGCTCAAAATATAGCCTTCAATTTCAGCTACATTTGAGGTGGTCTTTGGCTTGTAATTTGAAATTATTGAGATAGTCAAGAACATGTTAAGGGTGTTATCGTTAGGAATAATACCCCCATGATAAGCGTCCACGGCCAACGAGAAGGGGGATGAATGGACTGTTTTCAACCCACTCTTTTCGCTGAAAAGCGCTTTAAGAAATGAGTCACCAAACCCAGGACTGGAAAGTTGAAGCAAGCTAGAGATATTTAATTTTGATCAGTCGCAACGAGGGTTAAATATGTAATGCAAAAATTTTATTTTTTATGGGAGCCCTGCTTCTAAATAATTTCCCTTGGGAAATACTTTTTCCTAGGGTCTAAATACTGTTTTCTAGGGTCTAAATTGAAATATAGCTGTTTACACATGCTTTGCATGCTATTAATAGTTCTAGTGACTCGTTACACCTACCAACACAAAACAAAATCCATCTCTTTACTATTCGAGAACACTTAGCGGTCAAAACAAACTTTTCGCCGATACCAGGGAATACGTTAGCCGTAAGCCAGCGCGTGCACGATTTAACATTACCATGTAAATAAGACGATGAAATCTACATATATTATATCTGTACTTGTTGAAGAGGAGATAGCATTCGTTGTCGGATATTTTTGCCGCAGAGATGAATTCTCCCTTGTTTGGACGACGTCGAATTCAGCAACTTCGAAAGAGCTCGACTTCAATACAACTGAGATACTATTATTTTTACCTAATTTTTAGATCGCAGAATTCACCGATATCAATAGCCGCCTACAAGAAAACCCATGGTAAAAACCTATAAAAACCCATGATGAAAAACTCATCCCACTTCTTCAGCCAATATTCAAAAATGTAGCCTAAATTAGTCGAAATACGAAGACCGAGATACGATTTAAAAGCTCTTAAAAGATACCCGTCATCCAAGCTTCGGAGTTTGCCGTGTAATCCATCAGAACAGTAACGCCCTTGAAACAGCGAGGGTTCTTGGACTTGCCTTGCTTCTTAGTGCCCGTCATGTTAGCGCCAACAAGAACAGTGACTCGATGCTTGCTTTTCTTCCCATTAGCGCACTTTTCGCATGAAAGTTACAAGAAAAACTTGAAAGGTCTTTGCACGCACGTACGAGCTTACGTTTTTCACTCTATTTCAGAATCTTTCGGCGTCTGGTCAGTAGAAAATTGTAAGGCTAAACTTATGGTTGAACTTTGTTGAGGTAGAAAATTTCCGCTTTAATTAGGAATTTCATAATTATGCACAAGTCTTGAAATACTTTACTTTAACCCTGGCGTCCTTCGAAAAAATTTGCTTGAGATCTCTGGAGCTCAAGGTAAAAAAACGAGGTCAGGCTTCTTCTTTAAGTTTTCGATTATTTTTTTAGGCGCAAATTGAAGACATTAAATCTCAAATGCAGATGGCGCGCGTGGCATACGAAGTAGAAAACGACGAAAACTGATGAGTTATTCGTATTCTGTCTCCTGTTGATCTATGGCGTAAAATTTGAGGCAATGAATTTGTTTTTTTAATTTCCATAGGTTTTTTGCTTGGAAGGATGGTCGTTTAGTATTTTATTTTGTCTGTGTGAACTTGCCGTTTAAAAATTCACCGCTATAGATCTTAAAACTTGGCTTTGTTTTCGGACTAGTTTTGCACACCACTTTCTCTGAGTGCACGTATATAGCTCGGGCAGTTCCCTTATAAGTACTGCGCTGTCCTTGTTTGACTTAAGCCTAAGTCTAAATTATATATGAAAGGATTGTACTTGAGGTCTGAAAACACCTCAAAACACAGCTTACCGTGGAAGACGAAAGCAAAAAACCAAAATTATAAAAAAAATTATGCCCTGAGAAGATGTTCCCTAGTATCACTGGAAGGTTAATTTTGACCGCTAAGTGTTCTCGAGTAGTAGAGAAATGGATTTTGTTTTGTGTTGATAAGTATAACAAGTCACTAGAACCATCAATAGCATGCAAAACATGTGTAAACAGACATATTTCCATTGAGACCCTAGAAAACAGTATTTAGACTCCTAAAAACAGTATTTAGGCCCTAGGAAAAACTACCACCCATTTCCCTTTAATATAGAAACTTATGTATCAAAAATTGCAGAAAAACACATGGACGTTTCCACACATGAAATCCAATAACAAAAAGCTTGAAAGCTTTGTGCCAAACCAAAATAGCCAATTTTCTCCGTTTCTTCCATCCAATATTATCTTTCCCAGCTCCACACCTAGATTTTCTCCAAACATTCCGCAGTTCAGAATACCCAAGCCTGGTCCTAACCAATTTATCGGCCAATTCGGCAACATGGGTGCAGTATTTCCTGAGCAACACCATCAAAATATGCTTGCTAACAGGCAGAACTCTTTTTTCAACCACTTTTTTGTTCCATGTTCTAACAGGGCGCTAGATTGTGAAGAAAAGGTACATTTATGTACCGACCAACATTACTGGAAATTGATGCAAAAAATGTGCGCACTCAGCTGCAATGTGAATTCTTGTGAATATTTGTGAATTGGTACTTGTCTGTAAATTTCTCACCAAAATCCTCCACTATACAATAAACATGATTTTAAAACTACGTGATAAGTGTATGAATATGAATGCATTTTTGATTAACCTGCTATTGTTAATTAAATTAAATCTGTCGCTCTGCACACGTGATGCGGCGTCTTCCTCTGAGCGTGAAGTTCTTTGGGATTCTCCCTTTTGCAATTCCTTGAGGATTGTGGCTGGGTCCCGCAATGGATCTGAATCTCCTCTACAAACCTGTCAGACAGATTTTGGAGAATTTAGAGTTTTAAAAACTAGAAGCCATTTAAAGTCCGGAACTCAAATTTTCTAGTCAAATAAGAAAAATTTTTGAATTTCCCGCAAAAATTTTCTGGAAAGTCAAAGTGAACCTTTTTTCACGTTTTGAAAATCCGTGTCCTATATCCCTTCAAAACAACAAGGAATATCATACAAAAACTTTTCCAAAAACTGTACGGAGTAAAAAAACCCAGAAAAAAACCCAGAATTTACAGTACAATAAAAGTGATTCTTTTTGAAGAAAGTATTTTTATTTACTTTAGTAATGCAAGACAAAAAATAATTTCTCTGTTGATCGAATATGGGATTTTCTGAGAAAACACTTCAGAGAATGACTAGATGTGTTTGCTTTTCTTATATATAGCCGCTTAACACTTTAAACCATATTAAAAAGGCAATATTCAAAAGTCAACAACATGCGGACAATATTGTATTACTTTTGCTCTCATTTTGACCATTTAGATTGTCTTGTCTCCATTTGACTGCAGAAAATGGGATTAGTTTGACCATAAGATTAGCAATACTAAAAGAGTTTGCCCTTTTGGGCACTCCTTTTATTTTAGAGTGATGAGGTTTTTGGAGCACGCAACTTTCTTCTTTTTTTAAGAAATCCTTTCTTCTGTTTTTCAATTGTTTTAGGATGGAACTGAGATGCTGCATTCTGCTTCATTAGGTCACAAAAGCTTTTCATTCAGAGACAGCGTTTTTGTCTAGTGACTAGCTTTTTGGAATTGGTCAACTGGTGCTGATCAAAAGCTTTAGGCATTGTTTCGTTTTTTTTTTATTGCAACTGTGTTAAATTCTGTATTACTTATATTTTTACAAAAACCATAACTTCTTAATGTGGAAGAGAGATTAAGAAACAGTTATTGTTAATAATTTAAGAGCACTTATATAATTTTAGTCGAATAGCAGTTCTTTTGTTAGGCTCTAAAACACTTGTGTGTGTCACTTGAATAACAATAGGACGTTTTTCCAATTGCTTTTTTTTAAAGAACGATTATAAAAAACATGTGAATTAAATAAAAGCACATTTTCTATTTGAGATCTTTTAAAAGAGCAAAAAATCAAGAAAGGGCATTCTTAAAAGGAGTACCGTATTTACTCTAATAAGCGGGCACCCTCTAATAAGCGGGCACCCTAGCTAATGAATTTGCAGCTCTTCCTGAATCGTTTGAGATCTATCTCATTGTGTTCCCCAATAAAATTTGAATTATGATACCAGAAAAGGCCGAAAATTAAGCGGGCACCCTCTAATAAGCGGACCCCCTAGCAAAAGGTCGAAAAATAAGCGAGCATGCCCGCTTAATAGAGTAAATACGGTATTCTTTTTGGTTACCGTTTTGTAAAAAAGCCATGGATCCGTGCAAAGAATATAAAAGAAAAGCTGAATATTGCCAAAGAGCATCAGAATTGGACTGTCGATGAGCAGAAAAAGGAGCTCTGGTATGACGGCAACAATTTAAATATGGCTACAAGTGATGAAAAAGGTTACACGCTTCGTCCGGTTAACAAACACTTGTTCGAAGGATCTAACATCATGGTTTGAGGATGCTAACTTATGCAGAACTTTTTGTCCCTGTATTTGCGCTTTTGCCCAGTACATTAGACGGTAACTTTCAGTAATACTCTTTCTTACATAAATCTCTGTCACCAGGACAGGAAAAGCAGCTTTGGGCTTTGATCTGCACGGAGAAAACGGATTTATATATTTGAGGGGGAGAGGCATTGAGCCGCCAAAACCAAGAGGCAGGGCTTATATGCACCCCTCCCTTCCTCCCCTAAAACACCAGCTTCCCTTTACACAATGCTTATGTATTGGCAGGCTGGACAAAAAGAAAGAGAATGAGGATCATTTAAAGCCGTCAATAATGATGATGGCGGTGCTGATGGCTAAAGGGATGGAGAACAGTAAATTGTGAAGATGTACATGTCCAACTCTTTTTGTAGTTCACACTCTCTAGCACTATGCTCCCAGATATTATTTTTAAATGCACATTAACTATTTAGTACAAAATCAGAGCAAGTTTTTTGTGACTTATTATGTTTACCGTATTCTCTCTAATAGAACCACACCCACCTAATTCAAAATTGTGCATTTGGCATCGTGTTTTTGGCCTACAAATTTAGGCAAGTTACCACCTAATTTATAGCTAAAACAATAAGCTAAAATTTGAGTGGTAACTGCTTGGGAGTTGTCTCCAAAAAGTAGGTTGTGAACGCAATGCCAAAAACACGATTTTGAATTAGAGAGGTGTGGTTCTATTAGAGAAAATACGATATTTGGAGCCATCATTGCGATAATGTAATTATTTAATGTTTTTTATATCAATGTCGTCAAATATTCACAGTTTGGTAATCTGGAGTAATGGAGATCAAGATTGACGGTCATAGATGATCTTCGCACGGAGATAAAAATCGAAATTTTCGTCATGGTTCAGTAATGTTTTGTACATAGTCTTTGGTGCAACACTCCAAGACTCGGTCTTTCGAAGATTTGATTGTTGAGAATTGACTGTATAAACTACTTTTCGACAAGTTGATGAAAGATTTATATATGTTGTTGTTTTTTCGAAAAAAATATATAAGTTCTATAAGCACTATGGTTTTTATTGTTGCTTTTGCAGACTTTTATTTACAATGGATGAAACTAGGGACTAAGGTGTCTAATTTTAGATTAACATTTTGATGATGAAAGCAACTTTTTCTATAATATTATTTATTGAACAAATATACTCCATTTTTTCGATTATCAGTCCCTTTGGAAGTCAACAAGCTAATAATCTGCCAAAGAGGAAACCCATAATATTTGGTAAGCCAAAATATATTAATTTAAAAAAAAATTCAGTTTCTTTGGGCGCTTGACTTGCTATTTTCATTATATATGAACACCACTTATTTAATAATCTTCACTTCTGTTGTGCTGTCCAATAATCATTTTCCATTGCTTTTTAGCCGAACGCTTAGTTCGGCGACCCGTTTACATCTGTTTCTTTTTCACACATTATTTATATGCATTGAATGCAAATTGGCGGTGTGGTCCATCAAGGGTTTTGGCTATTTATAGTAATCGCTCATTAATGGGATGGGCTGCTGCTGTTCAAACAATCGGGATACCAATGACGAGTCAATTTAGGCAGTATTCGAGTGTGTAAAAGAAATAAATGCCATAAGGTCAATAAATCAAATTAGTTCACTAATATTTTATTAGTCCAACACGAATTCAGCAAAACGAACAAATTTAAGCAGAATTTTTAAGCGAAAACAATAAAATTTTGTCTTTCTACCTTCTAATTATTTTTGGTTAAACATATCATATTTTAACAAAACCTGTCTCTACTGTGGCCTACATTCCGTAAATACGTCAAGTAAATTTGCACAATTTCAAATTTTATACCTTTTCAAAAAATTTTTATCAGTTTTAAAAGCAAAATTGACATATTTTAATGAATCGCCTCTTTTTCTATTTTTGTGCGTCATTTTCCACATATAATTTTGTTATCTTTTTAAATTAAGTTTTTAGTTAAAAGCTTACTTTTACTACTTCTTGGAAAATATATATTTATAAAGTAGCAAGAAATAAACATATATTGATGGGAGAGGAGGGGAGATTAAAGGATATTATTATGGCCTTTGACTAGTTTGAGTGACATAAATAACCTCTGGTGGTTATTGGTGGTCATCATAGTAAATTCAGTCTTCTAATCAATATGTGTACCACTTACTATCTTTATGTAACCAAATTCAGCAAGAAAAATTACACATTAGGCGATTTCAGTCAAAATTTCAAATTATACATAATTTTATTATGTTCCTAAACTCGAATTTGTTTAAAAACCTGCTAAACATTAGTCTTATAGGTGGGTATCTCTTTAAACGTTCATAAAATCTCTTCTTTTTACTATCTAAATAGTCTTTTGTGTTTCAACAAACAATAAATAGGCCAGTAATCCAGTAGATTGTGAACATCATTAATATTATTGTTTGTAGAGACCAATCGTCTTACTCTTCTAGCTGCTTCCTCTATTATTAACCCTAAAGTCAAATTGACTAAAGGAGATAATAGCTAGGTTTAAACATTCTGTAATAGGAGTCATTAAAGAAGGAAATGCTTGAGAGTTGAGTTCCCAATTGAATGACACATCTTTTCATTCCTATCCTTTAATCTTGTACCAAACCAAAATATAAAGAAAAGACAGGACTACAGAATAATAATTTTGTCCAGATTTTGCCTAAGTTGATCTCGCAAAGACATTTGAAATTCCAAAGACGGTTTCAAAGTCTACAAAATATCAAAGTAACACTTTGGAACAATTTTTATTGGGTTGAGCAATAACTTTTTGTCATTTTTATCTTTATCGATATTTAGCAATTTTTAAAAATAGCAACAATTTAATTAATTGTCTATTCTCCATTATTGCTTACGACCTGCTCCCACCTTCGACCGGTCGGTTAATGCCCATTCGCCAAAAATCGCTGCGTCTAGACTTGAAGAATTTGTTGAGCCAGTTTTCAAGGTCCTCCTCGTTGTCGAAGGTTAGGCCCCTCATGTGATTGGCCGAGAAGCGGAAGAGGTAGTAGTCTATTGGAGCATGGTCGGGGGAGTAGGGAAGGTGTTGAAAAACCTCCCAATTGAGCTCATTGATGGTGGTTTTGGCGAGTTGTGCAACATGGGGTCTGACGACTTGGCCTCTTCTGCCGGCTCTTTTCCGCTGAAGTCTTTTCTGCCACCCAAACTCCCAATTTTTGAGTGAATCCCATGGATTTGAGGTGGTTGCAGATAGTTGGCTGACCAGAGCCCATTTTCTCGGCCAATTCCCTTTGGGTTTGACGCCCATCCTCTTCCAACAAGGTTCGAAGTTGGTCCTCGTCAAAGTTGGATGGCCTACCGGTGTGGGGGGGGGGCGTCTTGAAGGTCAAAAGTGCCATTTTACCATACAATACCATAGAATTTACCATACCAGTACTGAGCTGTCTTTTCTGGCATAGATCCCTCTTCCTATCCTCCCGGCGCCTTTTTGACCCTTATTAAAGGCGTCGAGAAGCAGTTGTCGAAAGTGGTGTTTTTGGTCAACGGGGTTGGCCATTTCAAAATCCTAAAAATCGGGTAAAATTAGTGAAAATAAAAAAGGACGATAACAATGTGATAGATCAGTTCGAGCACTTTCAATTGTTAGAGTATGCTTGGCAATGTGCTCAGGCAATCGGTGAGACAAGCAATCAAAGAAAAACGAAAAAACAATAATCTCACAGGTATGTGTGTGCGCATCTCAATCCCTGAAGCGGAGAAGATTATTCTATAATCTAGCCAAAAGAAACTTATATTCACAACAAAAACAAAAATATTTCAGACAATAGCGTGTGTCCATTAGGCTGGGAGTTAGTTGGAGATGAACATTGCGTTCAGCTGAGTATCGGAACAAATGCCCTAAAGAGAACAGATGAAGCTGAAGTAGAGTGTGAAAGAAGTGGTGCACAGCTAGTCAATGTGCTAACCAATGAAGAGCCCGATAAGGCACTGATAAGTGACCTCTCCAGTTTGATCAATGTAGGCTAGTTAAAAGTTTATGTTTCAGTGAAAAACAAGATCTGAGGGAAAAATTTTTACCATTAAAAATTATTTACAGGAAGCTATACAAGCTGGACTCAAAGAGTTAACCTGGTTGATTGGTGGTGTTCCTTCCAATATGGCTAAGAACAGTCAATTGCCCTATGACATGCGTGTCAAAACAACACCATCTATTACCAACAAAAGATTAAAGAGGTATTCTTACTAAAACATTTAAGAATCAGAAAGTTCCTAATCCAGCGTTTGCGAAAAAAAGAAAAGGAGAAAAATAGAAAGAAAAAAGTTTGCAGGTTTATATCAAAAGTTTTGCGCTCTATTTTCCAGTTTCCGTCTTTGCAAAAGCTGTTCAAATCTTACAAATATCAAAATCTTCTCCAATTGGCTTGCTCAATAAAAATGTTAATAGAGAATACACGGATGAACAGCCTTTCTATGACACCAATTATGATGAAGCTAGCACAGGAGAAACCAAAGCACAAAGAAATGACCATAGATTTGCCTTAAGGAAGAGGACAGAAGAAGAAGATAGCTTTGAGATGTAAGTGGTTATGTAGTTTTACAGACTTACAAAGTTACAACTTTAACTTTAGTCAAGAAAAAGCGACTCCTTGGTCGCCCTTCCCTTTTTGCAAAATTTTATTATTTTTTTATGTTTCTGCTCTGTAAAGCCAATTTAGAGCCCATTTTTTATAATATGGCAATAAAAATTTGCCATTTGACAATCTCTAATCAACTTTTTTAAAAAAGTTTGGCTGGAGGTGTGGGAGAGGGTTGGCGATTGCGAAGCTGGCTAGGCACCGATAGAGCCTAAGAAGGCTTTATTGTCAATATTTTTTTGTTACAGAGTGACTGTGAGTGATCGATCTGTACTGCCATTCATTTGCTCAATATTACCATGGAAGAGAAAAGCTCTAATTTATCAGCAAGCATTGTTGCCCAAAGGTATCAGAATTTATCAAATCCAAAATGCTTAAAGTCGTATGAAATGTAAGGGGCACCTAAAATTATGGATGCGTCTTCCCCCTCAGAAGTGGATCTATCTGCTGCTAGCAGACCTTACTATTTTCACTACTACGCATTCAAACATTTAAGCAGAAACCATGAAAACAGCAACTACATAAGTTTGCCTTGCAAAGCTAGTGGTAAACCATTTCCAACCATCAAATGGTTTCACATGGGAGGGACTGGAGAACAGGTTCTATTTGGCTTGTGTTTTAAGGCTTGGCCATAATGATGGCTTGTGGCTCTAAGTGCACAGGGCAGCCAGAATTTTTCAACCAAAAGAGAGATTTTACATCCACAGCCTCAGCCACTCGCAACTGTTGTGGCCGAGCCTTTAGTTTTGCTTGATTTTAAATATTGTTTAGATCAACATCAACCAACCTAATTCACCTTATTTGATTTCTGGTGGTTCTTTGATGATCAACTTATCCTACAGCAACTTTGATGAAATGTTTTCTTTCTATTGCACAGCCACCAATAAATATGGTAATCAAAGTTTAAAAAAGTTACGGCAAAGTCGCACTTTCACCCATCAAGTTAGTTCCTTATATTTTCAGGCACTGTTCGAAGTTCTCCAGCCACTGTTAAGCCAGTGTTCATTGAAGCTTTTCGAGACATTCGTTTAGATGTGTATCCACTGGGTAGCAATACAAAGAATACTTTAGCTGGCAACACCAATGCTGACAACACTGGAGGCACTCGCATTGATTGCCAGGCACCAAGACATTATCCAAGTAAACTTCCAAAAGAAAATGAGCATATGTTAAGCAATTTATGTAGAGTCTCACTCTTTTTCTTGGATGTATGGAGGCTCCACTGAGCAGTTTGTGCAAGTCTCTGAGCGAATCTTTATTTCTATGGATGGCACACTTTATTTTTCCTACAATTTGCCGGAGGATGAAGACAGGTATTCATAAAAGTAGATTGTAAATTTCATGATTTAAAATTATTCATCGCAGATATGCCTGCACCTTGGCTCTATCAGCCACTCAAAGTGGACAACATGGACCCTTTTTCAGACTAGTGTTGCCACAATATGCTCGCTTGAAAGAGCAGTCTTCAGGCATGGGAAGTCACCAGCACCTCCACTACCAACTTCATCGAGTAGCTATGAGCAAGCCACAACCATTTCCACCCCGTATTGATGAGTACCAGCCAAATGTGTTCCCAGAGTTTCCAATCAGAGGGCAGACTGTCTATATCGAGTGCTTTGCATATGCATAGTAAGTTTTCTGCAGAGTATTATTGTATTAAATGCAAGTATTTGAATCTAAAAAAAGCAGAAAACTCCCAAGGAATACAGCCGAAACCAGTTGGAGGGTATCCATACCACCTGGAAACATTCTAAAAGCTATTCTAGTCGCCACTCGAACATTTCTAAAAGAAATTATATTTCAGCCCAGCTCCCATGTACAAGTGGAGCAGAGTGGATGGTTTGAAATTCTCCAAACGCCACCGAATGATTAATTACGGGCGAGTGTTGAGGATTGATAGTGTAAGGCTAGAGGATGCAGTTCGCTACAAATGCACCGCCAAAAACAACATCGGCACTGCGAGTGCTGAGATACAATTAATTGTTCAACGTAGGCAGACTTTAAAAAAAATGTTAATACATGTATCAGAAATTTAGCTCCAGCTACGGTGTTGCGCACAATGATCGATCAGTTGGCAGCAGTGAATGAGACAGTGGTCTTGGACTGCCTCGTAAATGATGCTATGAATGGGATGGGCAAGAATAATGAAAACAGAGCCACGTCTTCTTCTGTAGAATGGTTTCACGATGGTCAGCCCCTGGTGCCACTGCTGATGAGCAGAGAGAACAGACAAAGGATACGGATTACCAATACACAGTTAGTTTATTATGGTTATTCAAATAAAAAATCCAAATCTGAAAACAAAATTTTAAGAAAAGGCTTGGTTGTTAAGATATGATCAAAACTAGGTGAAAAAAGGATAAAAACTAAGTTCGCGGCTGGCTATGATCATATCTCAGCAAGCAAGCGTTTTCTTGAAATACTGTCTTCAGATTCGAATTCCTGAGGTCTTTTTGCCTATTTTGGTGCCTCAGAATAAAAAAACCTTTAAAAAATGAGTACTGTAAATGAATACATGTAAATTGTTGTGGTGTGACAAAGTGACCGCGTAACAAATGTCCCTCGTAACAAATTTTCGCGTAAATTATGGTGTACAGCCAATTATTTATTGCAAGTTTACAAATAAAATAGAAAATATAATAAAAATCATACTTTCTTAAATGTTTACACAATCAAATCTCAATTTAACGAATCACTGGTTTAACCACATATTTAACGACTCAAATGAAATCTGCCGTCCAATTAGTCACTTACCCTGTCAAATTTTTTCAATTTATTTCAACTGTTTTTCGATAAGTTTTTCTAATTTCTTTTCGGCGTCTAGCCGTGAATCTCTTATTTATAGAGAGAGAAACGGCTCAGGGCCCCGTCGGAGCCCAGACCCAGTTTTAGGCGATAAAACCCCATTCGGGGCTCACCCCGAAGATCTCCTAAAACCACGACCCCGAAGAATATTTTGATGGTCGAACTCCGAACGGCATCTTTCTGTCTCTACTTATTTGCTATAAGGTATCAACTGACTCAATTTTGTCAGAAAAAGTTGGAGAAAAAATGTTTAAATGATGCAAAGAATTTTTGGTTCAAACATTTTTATCTAAAAGTAGTAAAAATCTTTGAACTAGTCGAAGTTCTTGAACTGGCACCGGATCTATGGAAGACACGAAGACAGTAGATACTTTATTGAAGACACCAGATAGGAACAATATACGGTTCCTAGATAACAAACGAGAACGATTACATACCATAATGTGTTCTCGCTTGATGCCATTCTTGGCTTCAATCGCTTCATCTAGATCCCATCCACTTGACGCATTCGGGTCCACGGTCTTCGGTCCTCCTTCTTCCCACTTGGCCGGCTTGGTCCCAGATTTTGGAATCCGTTGCGCATTTAATTGGGCCACCAGTAGGGGATTCGTCTAATTCACGACCGGAAGAGGAGTAGCGGTCACGCATCATCATCTGAGCTGCCAGACAACTCGACGACCTTGGAGACGCCTTCTTGTTCTCATCCCAACGACTACGATCTGCCTTATCAACGACCGGGTCCACGCCAACACAGCGACGGTCTTCGGGTACCCCACCATAATCCTTTCCATAACTTCTAACACAACCCAGGTTCCTTCATGATCAACCATCACTTCGGACGCCCGGGTCTTATCCGCTTTCTTCTTCGCTTCGGTAAAACAGAAAAAAGAACTAACCTGCTTACCTGGTTCTGCAGCTTCTTCATCACCATCCACAGAGCTTGAGTTCAGCCCGATCCATCCAGCCTTTGGTGCCTTCTTCAAGTCGGAACTTCTTTCTGTAGCCACTGCGACTTCTTTCCTTCCATCGGGCTCCACCACGCAACTCAAGATTCCCACCAATTGGTCCACTTGCTCCCAAGACAACCTCCCGAGCTGGTCCATGATCAGACGAATATCAGACGACCTTCTTTCCTTTCCAAAATTGCCTTCGGTATATCTCGCGAAGACTCCAACATTGAACTCGATAATAATAACTAACCAGAAATTCAGAGCTCAAGGTTCGATTTTTAAGAACGAGGAAAAATGATTTTCCGAACACGGGTCGACATTCTTTCGGGTCAAAAACCAGGTTTCATTTGAAATCATAAAATGATTGCAAATCAGCATTCGGGTAGTGCTTTGGTTAGAGATATGCTTCCGCAAATCTCCCTCCTTACAAAGTTCTTACAAAAACATCAAGTCAGTTAGTCCCTCATTAAAAAAGAGATTTAGGGCTACACGCTAAAAAAGAAAGCTGAGATAATCAAAATTATAAATTTGACAACGTAAATGGCTAATTTAACGGGAATTACAATTTGAGCCTCTCTTAAATGGGTTTTTTAAATAATTCTGATAATGTCATTGTATTGTTTGATCTTTTAAATTCATCATATTTAGTAAAAAAAAGTTCATACCATGCAGCGTGGTCACGATTCTTTTTTTCTTTCTTGAGTTTTAAAGCATAAAATGTTATCAGTTTCTCAAAAACCTTATTTAAAGCATCTATTGCAAGCCTTTTTTCCAGTATTGGATAGCTATCCGTCGACTTTTTTATTTCTAATAAATTGCCCATCATCTCTTGGTCTTCTTCTAATTTATTCAAATCCAGCGTTCTGAAATCTTTTACCTGATCAATAAGTTGTAGAAGATTTTCGCTCAAAACACGAATTTTTTCATGGTCAATTCCTTTAGGTTTCTTATTATTTTGACAGTATTTTATATATTGAAAAGCACTTGTTGATTCAAATTCACTCATGTCACACGAAGGAGAAGCTTTCTTCTTTTTCCATATCCCATCCACGTAACTTCTGGTCAAACAGGCTAACATAACAGTAGTTAAAATGCAATTACGAAGCATGATCACTGAAATAATGTTATTCTACTATATTTTTCACGTTCTAATGCTTTTGATGATAATAATTTACAATTACAATTGTTAAGAAAAATACAGGGCGTCACGCTTTAAAGACACAGTCCTTTTTTGTAGTCCGTTTTTAGGCAATCTGCTTTTTAGATGAGTTAATTTGCTTTTGGTATGCAGCGTCAAAACCAGCATTTTTGCTTGGTCCCTCTATGGTCTGGCTATTATCACTATCCAATGGCCTGTATAGGTAGGGGCTAAGTTCCAGGAGAATCAGGCAAAAATGTTTGTTTTTTTTAATCATATATCAAAAAAAAACATAGAAAAAGCTGAACCGCTCTGAAAAAAGAAACTTTCAAAAAAGGATCTGCAAAAAAGTTATAAGACTTTAGAGTATTACAGTGAAGTCTCGATACTATGACACTCCGCTACTATGACACTCTCGATACTATGACACTTTGGGCCGGTCCCGACGAAAACACTGATAAATTATTAGGCTACTATGACACCCCCTGTTTTGAAACCCTCGATACTATGACACCTGACAGTTCATCGTTTTCAGAAATTCATCGGTTCATCGAGCAAGTAATCCTTGTAATGATTGGAATGGAGGGAAGAAATTTCGTTTAGGAAGTCGAAACGGAGCCAGAAGATGAGGAGTTGCTTGAGATATGGAATGCGTTGCGCGCGGATGAGAAGATGCATGATGAGAAGGAGATTGAGATGACTAACTTTCTCGAGACCGATGAGCGACTTGCCACAGGTGGAATTTTCATGTTGGAGGAGATTGCAGAGGAAGTGCTGCGGAGTGATGCTTTGAAAGAGAGTGATGACGACGGGGACTACGATGATGAGCTGCCAATCGAGGAAGAAGAAGTTTCGTTTACAGAGGCTCGGCGTGCAGTGACCACCTTTCGGAAGTACATGACAAAGAATAGCGGTAAGCTCGACGTGATGAAGGCGCTCGACCGGATGGATGACGAGATGCAAGGGATCCGACTAAAGTGCTCGCGCCAGACAACCATTACTGAGATGTTTCAGAAGTTGGACTGTTGAAAGGGAATAAAGAGTTTTACAAAACCTCAATACTATGACACCCTCGATACTATGACACCCTCGTCGGGTCCCGACGGGTGTCATAGTATCGAGGGTTGACTGTATAGGATAAAAGTGATAAGGCTAAAATAAAATTGTTAATGAAATATCTAGCTCGAATTAGCTCCACAGTGGAACTGCTGATGTATCACATGCAAGCTGTAGGCGAGAGGGCAATGTTTTCCCTAGATATGGCTCTGTCAACCTATTTCGATAACAAGACAGCTCCACAGTGGAACTGCTGACGTATCACATGCGAGCTGTATGCGAGAGGGCAATGTTTTCCCTAGATATGGCTCTGCCAACCTATTTCGATAACAAGACAGCTCCACAGTGGAACTGCTGACGTATCACATGCAAGTTCAGCCAATTCAAAATCCGACGTTAATTATGCACCAATCCAATAGTTGTTATTTGTTGTTGTTTGAATAAAGTTACGTACCATTTTGTAGAGGATAAAAAGGGCTTTCAAATGACGCCTAACACTCTGTTTGATAGAACACATAAAGTCGAGTCTCGATTTAGTTTAGTCTCAATTTAGTGTATATCTTGATTTAGTGTATATTTTTTCCGGTCCCCAGCACCTACACTAAATCGAGACTCAACCGTATTACAATTAGAAATCATATTAAAAATGGTCGGGAACTTTTGCATCACCCGGTAGTTCCACTTCTATTTCCATTATTCCACAATTTTTTTCACTTCCACTTCTAACTACCATTTTCAAAATTTTACTTCCGTTACACCACTGATTGGAACTTTATGTATTTATGTATCAGTCCAATATCTCAACATGATTTAACAAGAAAGACGTACAAACCAATTTTAGATTACGCATTAGAAGAACTCAACCATCTGACTCTGGAATTTACCAATGCATTGTATCCAACAATAACGACGTTGGCTCTTCCATATCCACTTCTGCACTGCTTACAGTACGTAACATGGCACCCACGTTTCATGCCAATGTATTTCCAGCCAAAGTGTTTGTAGTGGAAGGATCTCAATTGGCTAGTACTTGGATAAAAATAGCTGACGCTACTTAAGTATACCCCCCCCCCCCAAAAAATTTTTTTTTTTAATTTTAATTGATTTTTTTTTGTGTAATTTTATGCGCTAAGTTCAAAAATAACACTTACGAGTGCGGCAGATCTATGACACCTACCTAAGCCATTTAATTTTTTAGTTTAGATGAAACGACAAGGTCCAAAGAGTCGAACAGCTATTTTCAATGAAGCCAACGATACTGTTCTTAATTACTAGCGTGGGTTACTCCGTTCTTTTCTGCAAATGAACTCTGAAGATTCATTGAAGTTTTTGGCCAAATCTAGAGCACTTCTGAATGAATTCCAATGCATGCAATGCCAAGTGAATATGACGTTAGTAAAGTCTTCTGATCGTAGTGATGGCTTCAAATGGCGTTGTCCTTCATGCGAGTGCCGAGAGAAAAGCGTACGAGATGGGTTATTGTTTGTTAAATCCAAACTCTCAATTGAAAAGCTGCTTCAAATTGTTTACTAATTGGAGCAATAGCACATTCATTGTTCACGAATTAGGCGTTAGTGAGCCTACTGCCGTTGATTGTCTCTACAAATGTCGCGAAGAGTGCCAACAGTATGTTGATCGTATGGAAAAGATTGGGGATTTAGGGCTTGAAGTATAAATGGATCAAATGTGTATCACTAAACAAAAGCATCATCGTGACGCTCCAAATGCAACTGGTAACATGTGGTTTCAAACATTTGTTGAACGAGGAGAAGGCGGACTTTGCTCTGCAAGATTAATGGAAGATCGTAGAGCAGATACAATTGATGCAATCGTAAAGAGTCATGTTGCACAATTATCAAATCTTATCAGTGATGAATGGCCACCTCACAAGCAGATTAAACAATGACTAGAAGAACGAAACTATGAAATTGGAACACACTACATGGTCAAACACAAACGTTATGTGGCAGAAACAATATTTAAGCTAAATTGCTCTGCAAAGAAGTTAAACGTTTTCCAGGAGTTCATTGATTTAATTTCAATAACTTAATTTTTTGATGTTGATTATTAGTTATTATAAAAAAACAAGAGTTATTTTTGAACTCAGCACATTAAATTAAACAAAAAAAAATCAATTAAAAAAAAATAAAAAAAAATTTTGGGAGGGGGGGAGGTACTTAAAGGGGCATGCCCGCGCCCGATGGGAATATTTTTTCAGTTTAAAAAAGGCGGGTACCAGGTGAATTCAAAAAAAATTAAACATAAAAAATATAAACAAAAAAAGAGTTTTTCTACCCGCGGAGTCGAACCCTCCACTCAGCGAAGAAGCGCTGCGGCGCTGCCACTGCACCACCAATATCTGTGAAAGAGTACTATCTAATTAACTTTATAAACTTTAGGGGAATTAAATTTTTTTTGAATTCACCTGGTACCCGCCTTTTTTAAACTGAAAAAATATTCCCATCGGGCGTGAGCATGCCCCTTTAA
>BBSZ01008192.1:1898-17524 GCA_000981365.1 Subanguina moxae
AAACTGGCACCCCTAATTCAAAAAAATGTGTTTGTGGCATTGTGTTTTTGACCTATGTTTTGCTGGTGTCTTCTGGGCATGTTATATACCAAAATTTAGCTTAGATTCTAGGCTACGTTTTGGTATATAACATGCCCAGAAGATACCAGCAAAACATAGGTCAAAAACACAATGCCACAAACACATTTTTTTGAATTAGGGGTGCCAGTTTAACGAGGTTCGACTGTATTGCAGTCAACCCTCGATTTACCGACCCCCTAGGAACTGACTCAAAAGGGTTGGTAAATTGAGGGGTTGTTAAACAAAGGGGTCGTTAAATCAAAACCCTTTTGATCAAAAATCTTTCGACGTGTCGTCAAATCGAAGGCTTTTGTAAAGACCACTCAATTTTTCACTGAAAACAATATTTTTACAAACAAGCAAGAAATAATTTATTCTTTTTAACATAACATCTTAAGCTTAAGCACAAATTAAGGAGTATTTGAGTGTTTGAAGAAATTTGTAATTTGGGATTGCCGTTCCTTCCTTCTTCGCTCCTTGTACAAGAAATTATCTAGCGAGTTGCTAGGATGAAAAAGAGCTGGTTCAAAAATTTTTGCTCAATCTATCGACGAAAAGTTTTCAGTGCAAGTTGCGCTTCCAATCGACTGCTGCCTCCTCAATTTCCACTTCTTATATATCCACGGCATCACTCTCTTCTTGTTCCTCTGCATGCATTGCAGAGTATTCTCCAACTATCTCAGCCAATACAAAAAAAATTTCATTTTTTTTGTATTGGGTTGGCAAATAATTTTTTTCCTTTTTTCTCTTTATTGAATATTTAGCAATTTTTGATGAAAAATAGTAACAATTTAATTATTTATGTATTCTCCATTATTGCTTATGACCTGCTTCCACCTTTCGACCAGTTGGTCAATGCCCCTTCGCCAAAAATCGCTGGGTCTAGACTCGAAGAAGTCGTTGAGCCCTTTTTTTCAAGGTCCTCCTCGTTATCGAAGGTTACGCCCCTCATGTGGTTGGCTAAGGAGCGGAAAAAAAGGTAGTATTTTGTTGAAGCAAAATCGGGGGATTACGGTGGGTGCTGAAGAATCTCCCAATTAAGCTTCTTGATGGTGTTTGTGACGGGCTTTGCAAAATGGGGTTGTCGTGGAGCAGGATGATTTGTCGAGTATTTTCTGCTGAAGTCTTTACTGCCAAACTCCCAATTTTTTGGGTGAATCCCATGGATTTGAGGTGGTTGCAGATGGTCTGATTAGTAGAGCCCATCTTCTCGACCAATTCACTTTGAATTTGACGCCTATCCTCCCCCAACAAGGCCCGAAGTTGGTCCTCGTGTCTTGAAGTGTCTTGAAGGTCAAACTTTTATCATACCAGTACTGAGTTGTCCTTTCTGGCATAGATCCCTCTCCATATTTTCTCGAGACGCTGTGGCGGCTTTTTAACCCTTATTAAAGGCGTCAAAAAGCAATTGTTGAAAGTGCTATTTTTGGTCGATAGAGTTGGCCATTTCAAAGTCCAAAAAATCGGGTAAAATGAGTGGAAATAAAAAAAGGACGATAACAATGTGATAGATGAGGTCGAGCACTTTCAAATGCTATATTATGCTTTGCAATGTCTCAGGCAAGCGTGGTGAGACAAACAACCAAACAAAAAGGAAAAAAATTATTTACCAACCCAATAACAAGATAAAAAACAACGTCATTACGAAAATTATGAAGCGTAGTGTATGTCCGCAATTAAGTATAAATATATATATATATTGCAGACATCGTTTGACTCATTTGGAGCTCCATCTTTAATGGCCACTCCACCCCATTCTGCGAGTGTTTCCTTGCAACCACCTCACTATCCCAATGGAGAACAGAGGACTGGTCAACCAGAAATAGCAGCACAGGACATCAAGAGGATGCACACATTGGCGGAAAAACGGTCTTTTCTAGTTAGAATGGTTAGGTAGGATATTGATTAAGCTTACAAATTAGTTTATAACCATAAATGCGAGCAACCCGAAAAGCAGCGGCTTCTAAAAATTGTGGCGAGAGCGGTTAAAAATAACGCCTGGAATTTTTGTACCAGCACTAGTAACATGCAACATTTTTAAAATGTTCAATGGCGGCGACCGCGAAAAAGCGGCATGAAAAAGCGTACCACGGTAGTGACTAATACTTTTAGTGATCCCAAGTGCTACAACCCTAAGATTGTGCGCCATTTGAGTAAGTTCAAGGCTAAAATTTGTAAATAGCAAGATAAAAAGGCGATTTAGATATGAGAAACCACAAACAAATGTCTCAAGACCTGTTTCGTGATCGTTCATTGAGGTTGGCAGTATTCGGAACGTATCAGACTCTCCAACACAATAAGCAAACTCTCCAACTATAATTTCTGCAATCGGAATTTCTCCAATGCATTATTGCAAAAAGACGAATGTTTTCCCGCTAGGTAGTACTTCTAGGGGAATATTTGCATTGGGAAGATGCCCATTGGAAAATTTCCAGTTGGGCAGTTTGCCCACTGGAGAGTGTTTCATTGAGGAAGAGTATACGTCCCGATTATTTGGTTCAATCATAAATAAATGCTTGTGCTAAATTTAGACAAGCCATAGAGCATGGAAGTCAGAAATCTAAGACAAAAGTGGGGACTCAATTCTTTGGAAAATGTAGGTCATTAAATTTTTAAAGTTATCCTTGCAGATATGCATTGATTAACCGGTTGAAGGGTTGATAAGATTAATTTCTGTGATCAAAGACACAAGAAAAATTAATAGGGTTGTTATCTTTCCGAAAAAACTCAATTTTTTTCAAAAGAAACATAAAAAATATTGATTAAGGCCCGTGTACAATGAGCAGAACAACGAGAAAAAAAGACATCATTTAAGCCTAGTTTGCTTTGATATATTTTAAATTGTTTTTTCCAAAACCTTTAACTTTTCTCCGCAATAATTCTTTGCTGGAAAGTATCGCGAAAAAATATGTCAAATATTTTCAAAATTTTTTCATCCAACAACCCTAAAAATTAATTATATAAAGGCTGTGCTTTCAATTACATAACCAAAAGAAATTGAATAAAATTGCATCCTTAGTTACCTAAGAGTAATTATAATTAAAATTATGTGAATTAAATCAACTTAAAATCATACACTTCGAGATGAAATAAACAAATTTAAATACGAGTAAAAATGTATACATGTTCTGAGCATTCGTTAAACGGAGTGTCTCACTTCCAGATATTGCAGAGTACCACTTTCGAATGCTTGCGCGATTTAAATTTCGCACTTTTTTATAGATGCCTAACTGTGCAGCAGCTTTAATTTTATATCATGAGATGCAAAATACTCAGCTTCTGCAATGGCTATTCCATGTGCTTTTACCGATTTCGCGTGGTGAAAATGGAAATGCACTAACAAAAACTGGGCTGGAATGGCAACAAAAAATTCGAAAATATCTGGCGACAATGGCGTCGAAAACTGAAATAAATTAAATAAATTCGCTTGCACATTTACATGTATTACTTGCCCAATATCACATCAAAAATCACGTGTTTGATTCTAAGATAAATTTTGCTATTTTTAGACCTTTAGAGTAAGTACATTTCTTAGACATCAGACAATCTGAGAGCTCTGTTTATAATTTAATTGTAAAACCTCTATATGTAAATTTACCAATTTTAATATTGATGTCTTCAAGGCAAAAAATTATAAGTAGAGACTGGATTTGTATGCCAAAAAGTTGGATCTACAGCTGGGTTCGACCATTTTTTTTCCTCAATTTCTGACATCTTTTGCCCATTTTGATGTTGATCTCTCTAAGACAAAAAGTCATTCGAATTCTGAATTTGCCGGTCGTTTTTGGATCACTCAACAATTTCACCTTTAAATCCAACTATCGATCTTAAAATTAATCTTAAATTAAAAAATCCAACTATCGATCTTACGGACTAAATCGAGAGTTAAAATCGTGGGTTAAATCGAGAGTTGGATTTTTTAAAAGTGAAATTGCTGAGTTGTTTAAAAACGACTGACAAATTCACAATCCTTATGATTTTTTGCCTTAGAGAGATCAACATCAAAATGGGCAAAAGACGTCAAATATTGAGGGGGAAAAATGGTCGGATCCAGTTGTGGATCGAACTTTTTGGCATACAAATCCGGTCTCTAATTATAAGGATACTGAATTTGCCAGTCGTTTTACACAAGTTAACAATTTCTACTTTAAAAAAGACAAACTTCGGCTTAGCGACACCCATTTCTGGAAAAAAGTGTCGTTAAATCAAGGTTTGACTGTACTACCATATATCACATGAATTGGTTTTTTCAGACAGCCAATTAAGCATTGATGCAGACCAAGAACAGCAATTGGAGGACGAAGATGGATACGTAAACACACATACAAATGCACCAGATCAGATACGCCTAAAAACACCACTATAAATTTTTCCCTTCTCAATATTCAAAGCTTTTGGAAAAACAAGTATCAAAAATTGTATCATGGACCACTGGATTACGGAATTTTGTTACCGAAATAAAGATTTTTCATATTTCATTTATTCATGCTACAATTATTCATAGAATTTATACAATTTATTCATGTATGCAATGAAGTAAGCGATATTTCTTATAGTAGAGGGAGATAGTGATCTTCGAAGCTCTTTATCTTTGTTTGTTCAACTGCTTTTTACAAATTACTGATTACGACTTATCAAAACGCTTCTTACCAAAAGTACCACTCACCAAAACGGCAGAGAGGCGTTTCAGGAAAAAGGGGCGAAATAAGTCTTTTCCCTGAAACGTCTTACCATAACCCCAAGCTTTAGAAATTTCAAATTTATTTTCGTTTCTACAGTAAACGGTACTTTGATTTGGTTTTTAAATTTTTGTTTTTAAGTTAAAAATTTTAACGCAGCTGGAAGTTTGTCTTGAAAGGAAAGCCCTTAGGTTTAGATAACCTTGGGCGAACCGTATTAAAAATTTTCAGCGTTAGCCTTCGGCATACTTAAGCAAGACATTGAAACATGAAACATGTTTCGCGAAGTATTCCCTCGAAACACGGCTCGATGCAAATTCGCCCTTTAGGTTGCTCCTGCATCGATCACCAAATTACTGCCTGCTCGTCTGTTAGCACTAGTCTTCACATTCGATGATCTTCGTATTTCATTGATTCTTATTTTAGCGTATGGACGTTTCGCAAATATTTGCAAAGGTTAAGTTAAGCAGCATACACCTTATTTCCTTTAGATTTAGTATTTCACGCGATATTTCACACCAATAGTAGTAAGTAAGAAGTATAAATTGAACATAGTTTTGTTAACTGTAAAAAAAAGTACTCCTAAAAAAAAAAGTAAAAATGTACGCCGGAGGGGGCGTAGGAGGCTTGTAGGGTTAGAGATGCGCGCACAGACTTACCTGCGAGATTAATCCGAGCAAGACTCTTGACCATAAATGCATCTGAAGACTCTTTTTGCCCAGCTCAAGTAACCAAAACATGGTAGAATTTCCTAATATAAGGTTGTGCTTCGGACGCTTCTACCCTAAATAAGCCATGTGGATGGCCACTTGGTGTGTTTTTTCTACTTTCAGGCTCCGAAACCCTTTTTTATTTACTAATTAGAGAATTCTAAAGAAGGTTTGACAAGAGTGAAATATCGTTTTTAGGGTGCTTTTCAATTTTTTTGAAAAATCGAAAAAAAGCTTACAAAACGGTAATTTACCCTTGTAAAACCTTCTCTAGAATGCTCTAATTAGTATAAAAAAGAGGGTTTTAGAGTCAGAAGTAAGAAAAAAATTTCACACCAAGCAGACATCCGCCTGGTTTGGTTGGTGCAGAGACTTTCCATTGGTGCGTAAATAAAAATTCAAAATCATGAATATTCCATTCAAGACAAAATCGCAGTTTTAAAATGTGGCAAACTGGCCGTGGAAAACTTGGCTGTGGAAAAAGTGGCGAACCGGCCGTACACTAAAAATTTGCTTAAAAGCTGTCTCACAGTGATTACGAGAAAAAATAAATTGCAAAAAAAGAGCTTGGGGGACCACGGCAAAATTTATAACATTTTAAAATGCAAAAATTTGCGAAACCTCCATGCACCCTCATTTTATTTCATTCATCCTTAAAAATGGTTACAAACTATATATTAGTAAAGGATTGTCACGAGCACTCGAATATGGCATTAAAACTTTTATTAAATAACCAGTAGACTGAATGCTTTCGGAGCTTGAACTCGCTGCAAAAATCTATGAAAGCCTTCTACCCACCACACTGCTTCGCAATCTGGATTGACGGCAACCCAAACCGACAGGAAAAATGGACAGCAAAAAATTTGACGAACAACTTTTATTAATGTTGAACAAAAGTTCTTCCAGTAAATGTTTTCTTTTCGGTATCTTTCTTCTCCGGTCGTGCACGATTCAGGATCTTCAAGAAATCGGTGGTCTTTGCTGAAAAATATTCAATTCTAAACTACTAACTTTAAAACAATTGACATACTTCTCATGCGCGAATGCATGTAGGCCTGAAATTGTAACTTGAGTTCTTCGTAATAGATAGGGCCATTCTAAATTACCTTAGAACACTTAATCTGGTAATGGAGATAGTCACGGAACGTATGAATTAAGTTAATAGTGTTGTCACGGCCCTTATTGCTTGTGTGTCTTGGAAAAAGAACTAAACTGAGAAGTAATAAACATGAACAATACTCTAAAATAATGTACCAAAAGTAACGTAGCCAACATTCTCACCCACTCTAGCTTCTGGGTTATTCTTCAATTCCATAGGAGGCTCGCCGACTGAATAAAGCACTTGCGGCGCGGTTTGACTAAAACAATTAGATCAAAAAAATTAATCGAAGAGAAATCATCCAAAACGAAACCTCGCTTTTCTGCCCTCACGGAATTCCTAAAATTTGCTGTATCAAAAAGAAAAAAAATTTAAATTACCTGAAGAAAAAGTTTTCCAATAACAACATCATCTGGGTCTTTGAAAATAGTAGAGAATATAACCGTGACACGGTCCGACTTTGCCTCAATAAACCTAAAAACATAGAGACCGTGAAAATACCGTATTTCCTCTAATAGCTCCCCCTGCTCCATTAACTCCCCCTGCTCTAATAGCTACCCCTCTGGGGGTTATCCAAAAAAAAACTCCCCCGGGGAAGCTATTAGAGAAGATACGGTAATTAGAAATTCCCAAAAAATTTACATTGTTTCATCCTCTCGATAGTGAATCACAGCTCGTTTTTCTCCTAAGATCAAATATTTTAGATGAAATGACGAATATAAGTATTCACCCTCCTGAGCATTCGCTTGAAATTGAAAATATTTCTCAAACACTGAAGCAAAGCAATTTCGCTTGAGGAAGGAAGCTGAAAACACAAGAGCTTGGAAATCATCTGGAAGTGACTTCAAGTCATAGGATAGCGAAACATTGTAACTAAAACAAAGAGAAGTTAGGTAGGCGCCTCATATTTGGTAGTTACCCGGTCTCAGGCTGAGCACACAGAGACACACCATATTTCCGCCTCAACAACTTAAAGAAAAATTGTTCTTATAAAAATCTTTGAACATACAACCAGTGTTTCCAATAATCAGAAGCAGAATGAAAGGCAGAATGAAAATTTAAAATTTTCAAAAACAGAATTTGTTTTAACTTTCATTCTGTATTTGAATGGCTGTACAACATACTTTACGCGAAAATTTGTTACGAGGTACATTTGTTACGCGGTCACTTTATTACGTCACAAAAATTTGCATGTATTTATTTATAGCACTCATTTTTTAAGAGATTTTTTCCTGTAGGCAAAAAAACCTCAGGAATCCAAATATGAAAACAGAATTTTAAAAACAGGTTTGATTGTTGAGATATGATCAAAACTAGGAGAAAAAAGGAATAAAAACTGTGTTTGCGGCTGGCTATGATCATATATCAGAAACCGAACATTTTCTTGAAATTCTGTATCCATATTTGGATTACTCAGGTCTTTTTGCCTACTGTAGTGCCTCAGAATGAAAAAATCCTTCAAAAAAATGAGTACTGCAAATAAATAAATGCAAATTGTCGTGGCGTAACAAAGTGACCACGTAACAAATGTACCTCGTAACAAATTTTCGCGTAAATTATGGTGTACAGCCCATTCGAATGCCTACTTTTTGATATCAGAAAGAAGGCATTCAAATGCAGAATGGGAGTCAAAAACAAATTCTGCTGTTGAAAATTTCAAATTTTCATCCTGCCTTTTATTCTACTTCTGATTATTGGAAACACTGCATACAACTAACGTCATCTGCGCCATGTTGCTGCAACTCCTTATAGAACTTCAATGCGAGGCTTACCTAAGTATAATAAAAATTAGAAAGTGATTGGAGAAGAATAATTTAAAAAATACCATTAGTTTAGACCGATCTCCGTCTGGGTTAGACACATGGAACAAAGCACCATCAAAATCCTAAGATAGAAGAATAGGTAACAGAAAAAATGGCTATTAATAAAAGCTACCGCAAAAGAGACATCTACACTGTCATACTTGCCCCTGAATTTATTGGATAAGACAACGAACCCATGTAGAAATAAACTTACGTGGTTTTCGCCTGCGAAAACTTGAGTTCAAGAAGCTCGGAGACGATTCCTAGAAAAAGGTAACGCAAAAATTTGAATAATCACAATATAACAAGCCATACTGTTGTTTTGTTCCAATAAAATCATAACGAAAATTTAAGGATGCAACTAGTGCTGAGACGTCAATATTGCCTGTAGAACGTGATTTTTATGCGCAAACTGATAAATTAAACAATGAACGAACAATAGTGATGTTACCGTCGATAATCTGCGCACAATTAATAACAAAGTAATGAGTAATCAGGCGCATCTCCGGTTAGTCAGTTTGAAAGCGACTTTTCAAACTGATTTTTCAAACGAAGTTTAGGCAATCACTTGTGCAAAAAGACTATTTTCTATAAAGACAGAAGATGGCCCTCCAAAAACTGTGTAAGAGCTGGCTTTCTCGTATCTCCAAAACTCTGATATCGCTCGTTAGAGTCACTTTTTCCTAACCGGAAGAAAAATTTAAAATTGTGAGAAAAAACTTTTTGAAAATTTGTTTTTGGGGTTTCCTGGATTTTTGACCCACTCAGAAGTTTCTGTCCGATTACTCAATGTTGTGTGGCGCACAATTTTCAATCGAACAAAAAAAAAAGGATCGAAGCTGAATTATGAAAATTCAGAAGGGCGCGCCGGATCAAAATTTCGCCCTTTACAACCCCTCTTCATCCGTTTTTAACCTTTCTTACACCCCCTTTTGACCATTTTTACACACACCCGCACAACAACACACGCCGATTCCAAGCCCTCTGAATTTTCATAATCTAGCTTCCATCTTTTTTTTTTGTTCGATTGAAAATTGTGCGCCACACAACATTGAGTAATCGGACAGAAACTTCTGAGTGGGTCAAAAATCCAGGAAACCCCAAAAACAAATTTTCAAAAAGTTTTTTCTCACAATTTTAAATTTTTCTTCCGGTTAGGAAAAAGTGACTCTAACGAGCGATATCAGAGTTTTGGAGATACGAGAAAGCCAGCTCTTACACAGTTTTTGGAGGGCCATCTTCTGTCTTTACAGAAAAAAGTATTTGGAGGCCAAAAACTCAAAAATTGGCTATTAGACGGTCTTGGGCTTCAAAAAAGGGCACACCCTCATCCACTTCTGCGTCGATTGAGTGTGTGGTTGGTATGAGGTGTTCCCAAAACACCCATGGAAGTGGGTTTACGGGCCACTTAAAATCAAAAAAGCCCGCCGAAATCACAAGATTTTTTTGAAAATAATGCCTGCGCCGTTTGAATTTCATTTTGGCGCCAGATTTTCAAAAATTCCGTGCCATTTGAGAAAGCGCGTAGATAGCTTTTTGAATGCGGTTTTTTTACGTTGATAAACATTTGATATAATTTTTTTCGTTCAAAAGTTTAAAATTTTGGCATTTTAAAATTTTAAATGAAGCAAATTATCAAATTTCTGTTTTCAAAATAAATACCGTGGTTGGTTGGGTTTTAGGTTAGCTTACTAGTTAACGGTCTTTTTAGGTACATTACCATATAAGAAGCAATTTTTGGCCATTTTTAAAGAAATGAAGGGCTGTATGAAAGGGAGGGAAAGGAACAAGTAAGTACCTGTGAGATGAATCCAAGCAAGGAGAAAAAATTGCATTTCAGGCCTTTTTTTGCCATAGTCCAATGAGAAAAACATGGTAGAAGCGCAAAAAAAGAACGACAAATTGCACAAATTAGTTGCAGAAAAAACTGCCTTAACCGCAAAGGACCGGCCAAAACAATTCGCTTTACCGTTTTCAGGAAATTAAATAGGTTAGGGGGGTAGTACACGTGTTTTGTGGCAGTTACTTTTTATGGAAGGTGGAGTATAAAATTTATTTTGGGAGGGAGGATATAGCACAGTAGAGCCAGGAATTTATTTGAGGCAAAGTTAGAGTTTCAGAAGGTGAAATTATGATATGCGACAGAATAGTGGGTGATGAGAGAGAGAGGATTTTAGCCGAGAAGATTGGGAGAAATGAAGTTGGGATGAACGACACACAGAGGGACACATTGCGGTTCAATATTTCCATTTACTCGACATCCAAAACCACCATAGTAGGCTTCGTTGGTCTGGTAAATGAATACTTATCGACCAGAATCAAATTCTCCAAAGGAAATGTTACGAGTGAAAGTTACTGAAGAACAACGGCTGCACAAACAGTAGTAAATTCAATATTTTATAGCACCCAGCAAGAGAGATTACGAATTTTAATCAAGTCCCGAGGGGTGCTCTTATATTGAGAGTCGACTGTATTAGCGGCCAAAAAAGAGTAATTAGCAGCCAGAAAAAAGTACCGTCAATAGTTTTTTTATCGGCGTCATACACAGTTTTAGTTTTCTTTTTTCGGCACCCAATTTACATTAGTGATTTACACAATAGTGATTAACGCAATCTACAGTGCAGGTGCGGAGCGGCAAGCATCGGCACTCTACATTGCCTCAACATTTATGGTAAGTTCTCAAAAGCACAAGGAAAGACTTAAACAGCAGTAGGGGGTAATGCGGCATTACTAACTATATGCACCTTTATGGGTGATGCGGCATTGCTGCAGCAGGGCCTCCTAGTTGCATTTACTAATCTTTGTATAGTCCTTTTTCCAAACAAACTTTAGGCGAGTTACAGCTTAAATTGTAGCTTATTATCTCAGCTACAATTTGGGTCGTAAATTGCCTGAGTGTCGTCTGGAAAAATTAGGTCAAAAACACAATGCTAAGAACACGATTTTGAATTAGGGGGTGCCGTTCTATTAAAGAAAATACGGTACAACATTTTTCATTTCACGAATTCAAAATTAAGCATAATGATGTTTTTTAGAATATAGTGCAGCATTTCTTTTTGCACACTGTAATTCTGGGATCTGTCTCAGTGCTTGTACCAGTGTTAGCTAGAGCACCTAAATCTTTATCTTTCTTGCCAGCAGCTATAGCAGGAGCTGCATTTTCACTGGAAGTGAGATTGCCTTTAACACTACCGGACGGCCTCCGGTTTATTCGAACCTGCAAACTTTTTTGTTTTTGCTTTTATAAATGATACTTTAAAGTAACCTGCTCCAGCAACACGTCTACATCCGGCCAATCTGTTATGTCTGTGCACAACTAAACCATTTACAACTTTTATAAAAAAGCTACAGTTTTTAGCATTAGCAGTATACCGTATTTTCTCTAAAGCTCTGTGTGAAATGTCCTGTCAAATTTTAAAGACTTTATTATTCCAATCATTTTCTGAAAAAAGTTTAAATCTTCTCTTTCCAGTGAGGTGTCAACAGACGCAGTGTTATTAAAAGTTGAACGTTTTGAATGGAGCAAAGGGTTTTTACGCAAAAATTTTTTCTCTAACTTTTTCCAACAACACTGAGTCGTTGATACCTTATTGGAAACAAGAGATCCAGGTCTACATGCTAAAGAAAAATTTAGAAGGGAACGGCGCGAACTCTATATTTCAACATAAAGGTTCTCAATGACCCATCTTGTAGAGCATGGTCGATTTACCATGTAGAATTTCAATATTATTGGCGGGCAGAATGAAAAAAAAAAACGCCTGGAGGCTCCAGAAAGTTGATACAAACAAGAAAAATAGCCTTAGTCCCCCTTATTGTCTTGTATTAAAGGGGCATGCCCCTTTAAATGCTTATTTAAATCTTCCCGGGCCTCTAGGTTTGGTTTTTTTCATTGTTTACCGATAATATTGAGATTTTGTATAGTATAGTACAGGGTGGTGCAGGGTGATTACGTTATACAAGATAGGTCATTTAGAATATTGAAGTCGAAATATACAGTTCCCCTTCTTTCATTGTTAGATTTTTTTTAAACGACTGAAATAATAAAGTTTTAAGGTATGCGTAAAATTGTTTGCAGAGTCGACTTTTTTCAAAAAACTCGAGGTCTGAGACCTAATTTTAACTACAGGACTAAACGCTATAGACGCTAAATTGTAGAAGAGACTTTACACTCTGTCCCAAAACTATGGACGCAGCCCCTTTTTGGGGTTTTTGAAGTTTTGGTTTTTGATAATATAAATAAACTTTGCAGTAATTAATTTCCAGTAGTTATAGTAACCCAAAATAAGCATACTTAATTCATGTAAACAGAGATTTTGAAAGCTTTTTAAAAAGATGATCAATTATTCGACTTATTCATGTGTTTAAGTGTCCCAAAACTATAGACGCACCCAACTATTTTTATTTAAATCATGTTATTGATCTTAACTTCTCATGTTATTACTTTAATTCACATTTTCTATTAAATTTTGAATTACTCTAGCAAAAAATGCCAAGTAGAACTCAACTGAATGAATTCAAAAAGGGCCAAATCCAAGCATTCAATACCATTGGAAAAGCAACCGATGGATCGCCAAAGAAATCGGGCTTTCTGAAAAGTTGTGTGCTCTTTTGTCAACGACATGGAAGGATATGTCCAAAAGAATGCCGGCAAACAACCTAAGAAACTGACTCCTCGCATAAAACGTCGAATTGAGGCAGCTGCAGCTCAAACAACAAGGAGTTGTCGTCGAATTCGGGGCGGAATGGGGCTCGATGTTTCTAAAAAAATATTATCTGGAGGGCCATCCGAGGAGATTCAAACCTCTCAGAGACCTCACAGATGAGCACAAGACCGTTAGAGTCGGATGGGTTTAAGAAAGACTTCAAGAAAGGACCGATTGGGATTTTGTAAATAGTGAAATTTTCTGAAGATTGATTTTTTTGCAGTTTTGATTTTTAGCTCGCCTTTGTTTCGGGAAAGACCGATGAAATTCCGTCGCCTATCAAACAATGCTGGAAAACTTCCTTAGCCCATATAGGGAAAACCGGGACAACTTACAACTTCGTTTTTAGCAAGATAACGCGCTGATTCACGTCAGTAACCGCCGTCAGGATAACACAATGGACTGGATGCGGCGCCATAGCATTAATCTGTTTCTTCATCCTTATCGCTCTGTAAATCAAATCTCTGTTTACATTAATTGAGTATGTTTATTTTAGGCTATTATAACTACTGGAAATCACTTACCGCAAAGCCTGTTTATATTATCGTTTAAAAACCCCAAAAAGGGGCGGAGGAGCGTCCATGATTTCAGGAGAGAGTTTAGAGATAAACCGATAAGATCGTAACAAATTTTCGCGTAAATTATGGTGTAAAGCCCCAACAATATGATTTTAAATTAAAGTGGGGCTATTAGAGAAAATATGGTATATCTTGTTTTTTTCGAAAAAGTGTAAGGAGTGGTTTCTTTGCTTGACTTTTACTACTATTCTAAGAAGAAAGGTCGTATTGTTTAGCTCGTCTCACAATCTCGAATTACTTTTGGGTGGCGTTTTTATATTCCTTAATTTTGCAATTCTTTTATTCTTGAAACTTTTTACAAGTTCTTATATAAGGTCTTAATACTATCTTGTAGATCTGTTATCCAATGAGGTATAACTTGCCTTAAAATACTTTTAAAATGTATGACGTAAAAGCAAAGTGAAGAAGGCAGTATTTGGTTAGAAGGATCCTAAAAATTTATTTCTAGTTTGTGGCACTCACATAACTGTAGAGTATCCTTCCCTTCCTGTCGATGAGCACGCAACCACTCTGACTTCCGAGCACAGAGTACTCATACATAGACTCTTCAAGACCTCCTTCCTCTGTGTGCTTGGAGATTTCCAGACTGTGCTCGTTGCACACAAACTCAGTGTACTGAATAACAAATGATAATTTTTCGTTATTTAATATATGGATAGTTTACAATATGAATTGCTGTTACACCAGCTAGCAAAATTACAGACTGCCCTAAAATTGCATTATAGGACCATATTTGTTGAAGACAATGGACACCGCTTAATTTTTTTTTAATATTTTCTTCTCTTTACCACTATACTTTTTTGTGATGTTTGAAAATTTTCAAATAGCACAAAAGAGTGTATTTTTAGACGAAAGAGAAGTGCCCCATGAGCACTCAAATTTAGTAGATTTGCATTTTCTTCAGCAAGCATGGTATTTTAAATAAAAATATGATTTAAGTTGTGTAATGAAAAACTAACTGTGGGATAAAATTTGTTTCATTGAGTCCTTTTCGTTCAATAGCATTCGGAATGGCTGAAAAACAACTAAGTCGATTTTTTTTAAAGTATACGGGGTGTCTTATTTTTGTGACACATTTATTAAGTTGGCGGATAAGTCCGCGGAAAATTTTATCATATATAAGATAAGGTAATCTAAGATAAGGTAAGGGGTTGGCACCAGGGTCCCAACCCTGATGCTGGCACCAGGGTCCCATTGACCCTAAAAACTGACCCAATCCAAACAAAATTGACCCAACCCAAAAAAAAATTAACCCAACCCAAAAAAAAAAGACCCAACCCAAAAAAGTGAACCAACCCAAAAAAGTGAACCAACACAAAAAATGACCCAACCCAAAAAAAATTACCCAATCGAAAAAAAAATAATCCAATTCATAAAGTAACTCAATTCAAAAAACGACCCAACCCAAAATAAACCCGGAAAGCCTTCCCAATGCTAGCGCCAGTGGGCGCACCCACTGACGCTGGCACATAGGCTCAAAGAAAAATTACTATCATGGCTCAAGTATGACGGTGAAGGATAATGAAATACAGAAAACATATAAGAATCAAACATGCTCAAATTGCTGGGTTTGAGAAGAGACCGAAAGGGTTAGAGAAAATTTTCTCTATTGCATCATATAACTATCATTATGTGCCTGTTACCCGTAATATCTTTAGATGGATATTTTTTATCAGATCTTTCCCTCCCACAAGGAAGAATGGAAGGAGATATTGGTATGACCCGCGGCCGGGTAAAGCAGGCCCCAACACCCAACCAGGTTCTAAACTTAGGCTATTCTCCATAGATTCCAATTGGAATTCCATAAAAGATTAGGCCGACAAGATAATTTAAACTCGATTTTCTTTGCGCCTGCATCACGACAAACTTTGCAAACTACCAAGTCAGATAACTCCCCGGCGACTGCGGATGATTTTTTTTCATAGAGATCGATTTTCCACATGTTGTGCACCATATTTCTCTGAAAGGTTAAAAAATGTACGTCTGAACAGCAAG
>BBSZ01008203.1:0-26306 GCA_000981365.1 Subanguina moxae
GCAAACCAGTGTACTCCGAAAACTCGCCCCGCTGTCGTCCGCATTGTTCCGTTCCATCGCCTTCAGTTCACGTCTTCTCCACTGCGCACGGTAACACTTTTAACTGGTGTTTAGGTAGCGCCTCCAGTAGTGCGGGAATACGACCTCCATCCCAGATGCGGAAAATGAATGAAGACGAATTAAATCCTACAGTAATATTTCCCAGTTGTTCTGTGCCAACGGAGAACACTCCAGAGGCTTTTGTATGTTCCGCTAGGTCAGTACCTGCAACCACTGGGTGCTGTTCCACCGCTTTTACTTATAGTTAAATTCCGATTCAGCGTACACTTCAGAACTAGAACCCAAGTGTACGCTAGATATAGTGTTTGTTGCGTCATGTGTACCAGGAACGGCGCCGACTTCCCAAAAAAAATCATAAATAGAAAGGTTAAAAACAAAGAGGTTTGAAAAATAATTCCCATGAGGAATTCATAGAGATACCGTAAATCATCTAATAGATGGGCACCCGCCAAACAAGCATGAAGTTGAGCCAACTAATCAGTACTAGAATACGAAATTACGCATGCAAATAACATTTCTTTTGATGGGTGATGGAGCTGAAGATGGGTCAATGATGATCCACTGCTTCAAACTGCAAACACCTATTCCGGAGAGTATATTCATGCTTATTGAATGCTCATAGAGATGCTCATTGGCTGGAGGAAGCAAATCTCGCGGAGCTGGAAAAGAAAATGCACTGATGTACGAGCCCGAGCCTGAAGACGACAATCTGAGCGATGATGAGATATTCTGAGTTGTTTTACCCTTTTTGCTAACGATGTCGAAACTTTGGAGGTCGATCGAAAAATAGACGGGCAGCCCATCTATTAGAGGATTAGGGTACACGATGATTGTCTTTTTTTTCTGTCGGCCTTCTGTCCTATTCTATCTCCATATAAAAATTTGATAAAACACGAAAAAATATATTTTCGGGAAAATTTCTTGAGAAGTCTTCTTTTGACTTATTTCCTTGAAAATTCTTATTACCATTTTTGATTTAGCTTTAGGTGGGTTACCACCTTTTATCAGTGAAAAAAACCTTTTGCAGACAGGTGGTAGTAGTTTGCATGAGATTGACTGCATCCAAAACATCATACTCCTTAACTCTCTTCCTCGACTTCACTAGATCATCATGGTATTTAATTATCTCTTTGGACAACTCGGTCAAATTTTTTAGCACAGAAGTTTGAATCTCTGAACACAAAAAACTATCACCGTATTTCATCTAATAAGCGCCCTTCCCCTCATTCAAAATTGATCTCTTGGCACTGTCTTTTTCATCTACATTTTCCGGTTGACTCTCAGGCAAGTTAACATAATGATTGTAGCTAAGATAATAAGCTACACTTTAGGTGGCAACTTGCCTAAAATTCGTTTGGAAAAAGTACGTAAAAAAAAGAATGCAAAGAACATGATTTTAAATGGGGGGGGGGGGGGATGACGCTTATTAGAGAAAATACAGTAGTTTGACATTGTGGCTTGAAAGAGTTAAAACTATTTACCTGACCACAATTCAAGTGTTCCTTTAGTTAATCTCCAAGATTCCATGAAAGCACCATTTGCTGACACATAATTACCAACCTCAAAGCAGTTCATTGGTTACCAATACTAATGACATAAACCAGCAATCACCCTATTGATACTCTTATTTAAAGATTTGAGCATGTCATCCTCCATGTTAATTCTCTCTTTCACAAAAGTACCTAGTTCCTGAACTGTATCCTCGCCTTTTTTTAGATTTTCATATAATACATGATAACCAATATGTTTTTCGCCCTAAATAAAACGAGCAATTAGTTGGCGAAATTAGCCTCATACAATAACTGACCCAAAAATGCTCTCCGTACTGTAACAGCATGATACTGTGTGTGTGCCAAAATAAATATACTTTCCTAAACATTTGTTTAAATGGTTTTTTTTAATTAAAACAAAAAGAAATTGACGGCAAATATCAGGAATTACTTACACCAAGTCCTCCTAAAACTGGTTTTTGGTCTCTTTTTTGAGCATTTGAGATTGTTATAAATTATGATGCTAGAAAACATTTTTTTAGGTAAGGGATCGCCATTTTCGAACCTTTTTGTTCAAAAATTGACTTTTTGCCCTGGTCCCCCAAGATAAACCACATCTTAAGTGTATTTAGGTACCTATTTACTTATTTTTACCTCCAAGCCTCCTGCGCCACCTTTGGAGGCATGGGCTTAAATTTCTGAGATATAAATCACCCGAGAAGACACTTTGAATACAAAAAAGTACCAAAGGTTTTTTATGCGCTAGGCCCTTTTTAACAAGACTGTTTTCTTCTTTGCATCCTGTAATACATGTAACACAGGCCTTCCATATTAAATCTTCAAAAGGTAAAAACATTTGGTATTTTTGTCAAAAAAACCATTTTATTCAGCGCTTCCTGTTCTTTTTTTTTATGTCCACCCAAAAAATGGTTTCTAGCCTTGTAACAACCTCAAGTGCTCAAGAAAGTGGTCAAAACGCTTTTGGGAGGACTTGGTATAATTCATTCCTGTCAATATTTATTGCCGATTCTTATAAGGAAGAAAAATTGAGCGGAATTGTTCTGCCTGGAGCAGGGACACCCAAATTAGCCGTTAATAATCAATCAGGGGCAGCGAAATTTTGCGCCGGGCAGAAAACGAAACGAAAACGAATGATCCCTTTTCCTTCTCTTCCTTTCCAGACGATAATGATAGCCTGCCAGCACGAAAGAGCCGTTACTCATGTTGGACTAGAAGTGGGAGAGAGGAATTAGAGTGTGAAATACTGCGAGAAGTTGGTAGAGGCCACACAAAACAAAAAGGTTGAAGAGCGCAGAACAACTAGAAGGGAACGCCTCGAGAGAAATCACAGAGTCGACATTTCCAGCAAATAAATCACTACAATTCCAAGAAATATCGATAAACGTAAAGAAAAAAAAAACCCTTTTGAATCTCAATTCTTGAGTTTATCCACAAAAAAGAGTTGGGATGCAGGACCAACAATCGAACAGCAAAGAAAACACATTTACGCAAAATCAAATTTCCGCATAGTGCGCAAAGACCTGTGCTAAAAAGATGGCGCTAGTTTGAAGCTCTATTTGCAACGATACAAGGCTGTTTGCAAAGGCAGCCATGTGTAGAATCATACACGTGTACACTAGAAGCCAAATACTCCGGTCAATTTAAATTAAAAATCGGAAAATGAGTAGCCATTTGGCACCCAAAAACCGAGTTTTAGCACAAGACTTTTGATAAATTGACCGCAGGAATTGGCCCCCAGGCATGGCTTCTGATTCTAATTTTTTAAACCGAAAAATTAACATTTTTTACATTTTTAGTTTTAATATAAAGTTACTATTTTCATGTCTAATTTCACTGTCTACAAACAATTGTAAACAAATAGGCGATAGTAGCATTAAGTATGGTCATAACCTAGTGTTGCATTCTTTTGGCCGCGAAAAAACGACGTTTCTTTGGTTATTATGCAATTTTTTACTTGAGGCGTTAAATGTTAAAAAGGCTCAAAATTAAATATTCCACCTGAAAGAGGAATGAAAATACCACAAAATTACTTTTTCCACCATTTCTGGATAGCCTATAGATGTGCGCAAATTCGATGTTTTCTGATCATACAAACGGTGTTGCATTCTTTTTATCCACTACTGTGTATTGTGATAAGGTACATCTAGGATTGGTCACAGGGTTGCATCGTGCTGTCAGTTTTAACTGCATAGCCTTTTGATTTTTTTACTTTCTACATGCACATGTATTTAGTTGCATATTTCTATGGATCATTCCAGTCATCTTAGTCACGCAGAAGTGAATCCGTCTAACGGAATGCCCTCCGAACAAATCAGTTACAACATGCCGGGGATGGGGCATCCCATGGCCTTTCATTTCGGCTCCACAGAAGTAGTGCTTTTCACCTTTTGGAACACACAATCAGCACTCGGTTTGGTTTACAATATAGTTTTCTATCATAATATCTCTAACGTTTCTGTAAGGTATATTGGTGTCCTGCTTGTTCATTATGACCATGTGCTTTCTTATGGAGTTTGTGCGCTGGTTTCGGCTATACCGCAAAAAACAACAGTTGGTGAATGAAAACCAAGGTCCACAGACACCAAAAACGTAAGATTTATAAATATTTTTTAATCTATACTTGCCGCTGGGCCAAAGTTTGACCAGTTGTTTAAAATTGATTAAATGTTCAACAGCAAGGCACACTGTTATTTGCATAACAAGAGCTAGACTTAAGCCGCCTATAAAACTTCCAAAATATTTATGGAAAACACAATATACCGTATTTTCTCTAATAGAAGGCCCCCCCCCTCCTAATTCAAAATCATGTTTTTGGCATTGTGTTTTTGACCTACTTTTTCCAGACAAGTCTTAGGCGAGTTACAACTTAAATTGTAGCTTATTGTTTTAGCTACAATTTGGGTCGTAACTTGTCTGAGAGTCGTCTGCAAAATGTAGGTCAAAAACGCAATGCCAAAAACATGATTTTGAATTAGGGGGGGGGCCTTCTATTAGAGAAAATACGGTAACAAAAACAAATCAAAAAAAATTATTTGATACTTTAACTATCCTTCTGTATTCGGGAGCCAAACAAATTCCTTTGTTTTAGAATTTCTATCACGAAATTTCTGTTATTTTTTCTCATTTTTTTGGACCAAAAGGTATTACTAGTCAGCTTTTATCACCTTTTTGTAACTTTAGAGTGGAAAAGGGGTCTAGTGAACAACTAGTACTCTGACAAAAAGGCCTTTATAAAAGCAGTGTTTTATAAGTTTATCAATATCGCTTTTCAGACCTGGTTTCTAACTGAGTAGACTTATAAAAGAAACGATTAGATTACTTTGACCACCAACTATGTTTCTAACGCCGAACAAATAGAAAATTTAGGAGTATGAGATGCAGTTATTCCTCGGTTGACTCACTTTCGTCGCTTTCATCAATGTCGCGGTGAATTTTTTTGACTGTCAAAGCGACTCTTGAACAGAGAGAAGGAGGACACAATTCTTTAATCACATAACATGGCTAAAAAATCAAAAATAGCAACAAAAAAAAGTAAAATGTCGTGCGACAAAATTTTTTAATAAAGGGATTTGCCTGGCTCCCCTGTATTTACTTTTCCACTTAAGTTTCATGAAAAAATAATAACTTCTTTTCCGTAAGTAGCACGGCTGAAGTGCCGGCAAAAGAGGGTTAAAAAAGAGGTAAACGAAGGAGTAAATAAAAATGTTAAAAGAAGACCTAAGACACGGCCGACCAGTATCTCGTAAGTTTCTAGCCCGCATGCTTGCCGACACTCCAGAAAATAAATATTTTTGCAGTCAAAATAATTGATGGGTGTCAATTTATGAGTTTGCAATTTTTTGAGTGAGGAAGTTACGAGTTGTTGGTCGGCCCTAAAACATGTCGAAATGAAGAAACAACCTTGGAATGATATTTTAGGTTTTACTTGAGTATTGCGGGAGATGGTACTCTACATGCTGTGCAGTTGACCATCAGCTATATGCTCATGTTGGTCTTCATGACTTTCAATGTGTGGCTTTGCATCTCTGTGATTTTGGGAGAAGTGTTGGCTAGAATCCTCTTTGGAGTACTTTTCCCAAAGTTGGGGAGACTTAATGATGCCTTAACCAGCACGGAAACATGTTGCGGGTGACTGAGATTTCAGACTTATACAAAAGATTTTCGCTCCAAGAGAATTAGAAAAATGACGGAAAAAATTGTTTAAATTTTTGTGCCCATACTATTTCTCCTTCATCTTTTATTTCTTGTGTTTGTATAAAGAGATTTGTAAAATGACTAAGGTTGTGGGGTACCTAACATTTTCGCTAACACGGACATGATTTCGCCGCGGCCGTTTTTCGTCGTGCTATGACTTTTTTTGGACGTGGACAGTTCAACATGTTTTTCAATTTACTTTCTCTTTTTCAGTTTGTCTTACAAAGAAGCTTGACAATTTTAGATATTTCTCCATGCACCAAACAAAGCAAGTGGGCATCCACTTGGTGTGATTTTTTTTTTTCACTTTCAGACTACGAAACCATTTTTCCTGCAGTAATTAGAGCATTCTAAAGAAGGTTTGACAGGGTGAAAATACCTAAACTTGTGAAGTTTCCTTGCAAGACAAAGCAAAGTGTAATCGTAACAACGCTTTTGCATACAACTAAGCCTTAGGCCTGGGTTGGCCAGCGCACGTTAACCGTGAACCGTTAAACCTAGGTGAGGCAGGGTATAATCACGGCGCGACAAAAAAACGCTTGCGACGAAATAACATGGGATGGACCGGAATTTTCGGGCAACCAATTCGGAAAAAAGGGTTTCGGTTCCAATTACAGTCAAACCTGGATAAGCCGACACCCCTAAACTCAAAAAAGTGTGTTTGTGGCATTGTATTTTTGACCTATGTTTTGCTGGTGTCTTCTGGGCTTGTTATATACCAAAATGTTATATACCAAAATGCAAAAATTTGCGAAACGTCCATGCACCCAAGTACCGAAGCGCATCAAAAACGATTAATCATGTTTATACAAACGTGTGCACGCCCTTTGAAACCAGAAGGTGGCAAAGAACTTGGAGGCAGAAGGCAGCCGTGAGATACATGATAGTGTCAACCCCGGCAACCGCGAGCCTAAGAGACATAATGGTGAAATTCTGGCAAGAATATTTATTCGGAACGACAACATTGTGAACAAAAAGAAAGGATCTTCAAAAGGAACTTTTGTGTACAGAGAAACTGATATAAAAAAAAACAACAGCAGACTAATGTAATCTTTGACAAACTTCTTCACTTCTCACCACAAATCCGATGCACAACATGAACGTCGTTCGGCATGATCGTAAATCTCCTTGCATGAATGGCACAGAGCTGTGTATCCTTGAAGAGATCTGACAAGTACAACATTGCCTTTAGTGTTGGAATTGAACAAAAAAAGAGAGATTCTTTCAAGTCTTTATGATTAGATAATACAATTTAAATAGGCGCATTTTTCTCTTTTAAATAGCTTTCATATAAGAATAACTATTTATTGAATGTATTTTTTCGTTTTCCTCATCAATAGCACTGCTATTATAGCAGTTACCGTATTTTCTCTAATAAGGCCCCACCCCCTGTATGTAAAATCGTGTTCTTGGCATTCTGTTTTGACCCACTTTTACCAGATGCCTCTCAGGATGGTTAACCACCCAAATTATAGCTAAGATAATAAGCTAAAATTGGTTGGTAAGTATGTGATCGAGAGCTAGACAAAATCCTCCAACATTTTCTTTTTTTTTTCTGCCAACTTTTGGCTGACCACCAACGGGTACTCTCTACCTTGAAAACTTGTAAATTTGCAAGTTTCACTTGTAAAAAAATAAAAATAAATTGTAAAAGTTTTGTTTGTCGAGCTTGTAAGTTTGCTGACTTTTTTCAAAGAAGTATTTTTATAGTGAATACAGTCTTTCAAAAGTCATCTTTCAAAAGTCTCCCATGCGGTTCCAAGTTTTTTTACCTTCCTTTACGCCTTGTAGAAACCATACTCATATGCCTAAGCCTAAGTACAAGAAAATTCTATTCAAAACTTCGGGAGTTGAACGATAATATAAACAAACTTCGCAGTAATTGACTCCAAATAGTTATAGTACCCCAAAATAAGCATACTTGATTCATTTAAACATGGATTTTGAAAGCTTTTTATAAAAGACGATCAATTTTTCGACTTACCCATGTGTTTTATAAAATACTTTAAATTAAAAATGTTTAAAAAATACCAAACCCCCCAAAAAAAAAAGTACTTGGGTTTCAACTTAGTAATTGAGGGCGCAAGTATAATTTTTTGGGAGGTATAATCTAGTAGAGTTCAGCATTTTTATCTGAAAGAAAGATATAAAGAGATTATGCACGAAAAATATTGTTAGAAAAGTTTGAAGCGAATTTTTTCGAAATCTTTTATGCCCTAGAATTAATACAACCCGAGTTGCTAGTAGTAGTAACTTACTACCAGTTGTTGTTTTCAGGCAGTGAAATCGTTGATGAGTGATCGTTATATGCCAAGTAATTTTGTCTTGTTACTAGTGACATTAATATTTGAGTCCCAAAATTTTGGGTTTAGGCATTTTCCCCAGTTGCGACAAATTAAAGCAGGTACTATTAAAAGTTGGTGAAAAATTTAATCTTGCTTTTTCGTCTTGACTTACAAAACATCCCAAATATTATATTAAAAGTATGCCTATTTTAGGCTTACGACAAGTGTTTCCAAAACTTTTTCCAGGTTGAATCAATTACTTTAATTTTATTACTAAACACTGGTAATAATTTCAGCAGTATATAAGCCCGGACTACCAGCATTCTAGCGCTCAATCTCCCTGCGAAGAGTTACATTCAGTTTACAGAGAGTGTGTTGAAAAGGTTAGTAAAGCACGTTACTTTTTTAAAGACAAAAGTTTCTTAAGTTTACTCACTTTCAACAAATATATCTCTGTTAGACGCTCTATTTCCTATTTATGTCAATTTTTTAGAACTTGGCTGAGCATCGTCCTTACGAAATCGACCTCGACGAATTGCGAAAAGAAGTTCTCTTCACCGAAAAAGACCGTTTTCAAAGAAAAGAAAGTGAAGAAAGACAAAAAGAAATCTAAGATGGAATCTGTTAATCAAAACTCCAATGGTGTTTCTACGGACCAGCCTTCGGACAGTCGTTTTAATTTGTTGGAGAGGACGCTTGAAAATTTTCAGGAAAATGCTCGTCATTTGGGGGTGAGTCAGTAGGGTGATACCAAATTAAAAAACGATTAATTAAGAGTTTTTAGCTTTAATTATTAGGATAATAAAGAAGTCCTAACGGTTTTTTTAATGCTGCTTTTTCGGACAGTTCCATATATCTTACTATTCTTTTGTATACTTGGGAAGCTAATGCTCTGGTTTGCAAGACTCATATTTTCTTTCTTTCAAAATTTTTAGTTTTATTCATTTTTTTGACACACAATGGAGTACCAAGACAAAAATTTGTTTTTTACAAAATCCTCTTCTGTTGCCTTCAATCGTGCTGCTAAGGCTTCTATTTTAGCGAAGGAAATTTGCACTGTGCACTAAGTTTGGACAGTTTTTTTAGGCATGACGTCTTTTTTGTATATCATAGGCGTTTTCCACTCCGTTTCAGCGGACTTACGACCACGATTGAAGGCGAAAAAGGTCATGTCGAAAATGAACATTTCTGATAGTTTGGAACATCGTTTGTGCTTAAATAATTGATTGGACTAAACATTTTAGAAAAATGAAGGTATGGATTTTGTCCAGCAAAGCATTAGCTTTCCAAATATACTAAAAGCACCACCAAATTTATGGAGATTATTCAAAAAAAGTCTTTGAAGAATACTCCCAGGACTTATTTATTAACCCAGTGTGTAAAAACTTAAAAATATAAGAGTTGAAAGTGGTCATGGCATTCTTTTACATCCCCTTTTCTACCTACAGCCAGCAGGCACTTCGTCACGTAGTTCTCTTGTTAAATTAATCACTTTAGGTGATATCTAGTGACTTTAATTCGCAAAGCCAAGAGCTTTTAAATCAGAAGATCCACACTATCATATCGGGTAAGAATTCACAGTTTTGTTAGCTTCAATTACTTTATAAGTGTTTTTGCAGGTTTGAATGAATGTGATGCGCTTAAAAATCAATTTTCGGATGTCAGAGTTCCTATTGAGCTCCTAGGTAAAAGCGATTTGTTTAACCGTTATGGGTACGGCGTGCTCGTACGTAACGCGAATGCGTGAAAAGCAACAAAGAAATTCGAGAGCAACACACTGCATAACTAAAAACCTTTTCTTCTAAATGGGGTACTAAATCTGCGAACAGATAACTCTGACAGTCGTAGGCGTTTTTCTGCATAATTAGTCTGATATTTATGGAAAGGATTCGCAAAAAAAATTAGTGTCTTTGTCTTTTAATTGTCGCGTAATTAATTCTCTACTACATCCTTATAACAAACAACGTTTTAGATTATTTGGACCAGGGACAGAATCCACAGTTGTACAATCGAGGTATCTTTCTACTTTCTAGCATTTTTACTATAGCGAAAACAGTCGAATTAACAATTGTGTTTAGAGTGTCTGGAACGTACTAAGCAGAAAAACAAAGAGGTTGTTATTATTTAGTTTTTCTCGGACAAGGGGTCCAGCGGTTTGGGCAGCGGTGACTTTCAAGCAGGCTTAATAAAGATATGTTAAGAACAAATGAGTTAGAAATCTAGTATGGAACTTGGAATAACTTAGTGCACGGCCACTCGTCTTTGTGTTTCGCGAATTTTTCGTGAAAAATTGACGTTGAAAATTGGGCTTGTTTCAGCGAAATATGGAGAACGTTATAAGAAAGTAAAAACTGAAGATATGCAATGCAAGCGATTTACCAAGAATACTCAGAAGCGCCTACAAAAGGCATTGCTCTTGAAAAATGAAAGTATAAATACACTAAAAAGATAAGTATCTAAAAATTTTAAAGGAAAAATTTAAAATGTCAATTGAAATTGAGTTGGGCTATTGTAAATTTTTTTGGGCCCAAATCGCCGGGTCCCGAATTGCCCAGTTCCGCTGAAGAAAGTCCGATATTTAGGTCAATGGAAAGATTGAGATTTACAAGAAATTTCATGCTAGTTTATTGGAAGAGCTAAGCCTTGAGATGCCTACGGACACAGTTGATTATTTGAAAATTCGCAAGCCGAGAAGCACCACTAAAAATACAGACTCTGCAGGCGATAATTAGGGTTCTATATGTTGCTGTTTTTTCCTGTTTTTGGTTTCCTGATAAAGGCTTCCTCTATAATGATTTATTCCTTGCACTTTGTGTAAGGCATACAATTTTTAAAATATTTAGCTACCTAAATTCTTCTAGCCTTATTGTTTATTGTTTCTAATGGAAAGAGTTTTGGTAAAGGAATTCTTCAAGATGAGCGTGATGCGTGCGATTAGAAGGTACAAGTGGCCGCAGAATGAGCATACTGCGGATCTTATAAGGTTTGACACTTTTACCATGCGATCAAAAATTTCTCATTAAGGTACGGTATAATCATCTATGGATTCTTCCCTTTCTCGTCGCAAAGGTTGTTGGTCGACGATTTTTTGCGGCTTAACCACGCATTAAAGTGATACCAAATTAGTCTTTGGGTGAATTGAGAAGTTGAGCCGTGAAAATCGTTGGCCATTGGCAGTCGTGACGAGAAAAGGGATGACTAATAGATCTTATATGGTAGGTAACTTTTTGAAATAATTGAAGCCGTATTTTAATGAGGTTTTTAATTATATACCATTTTACTATGCCTATTAAGATTCGTTCCTCATTTCCGCGAATTGCGATTAAGTTGGACTGCGGGAGCGGCCATGAGCGACGGAATGGAGAAATTTGTCGAGGAATTTCTGCCGAGAATCAGGTAGATTTAACTTTTGCATGAATCATGTGTTACTGCTTTGCGTTAAGAACCAACAACCCTCAAATTAGCTATCGTTTGCATAGGTTTGCTCAAGCTTTCTTAATTTTTTTAGCTGATTACTGTTCCTTTTAGATCTTATGGTAGGTTAAGGGGGGATATGATTAATGTCAATATTGTAAATTTTCAAAAGTTTAGTCGACTGTGACCCCTTTGTTGTTGGAATGTGAGTTTCCTTAAATTTTATTTAAATGGCGACCGGCTGTTGTTCAGTATGGAAGTCCTGTTAGCAAGAGGATGCTATGCGGCACAGCAGCAAGAAATAAACACTTTCAATGCAGCACAATTGCTATATAGGTGAAATTCTGACAAGCGGTTCTTGGCCTTTGGCTCGACGCGCAATAATAATTTTTTGAATGTAATATTAAAATTGAATGTTTGTTTTTTGAAACATGTTTTTCTATAAAAGCTTTTAAAATATCCAACTCTCGATTTAACGGATTCATTTTTCCAAAAAGGCGTCCGTTAAATCGAGAGTTTGGATATTTTAAAGGCGAAATTGTTGAGTTTTTTTTAAACGACAGGCAAATTCGGGATCCTTGCGATTCTTTGCCTTAGAGATATCAATGTCAAAATTGGCAAAAGATGTCAAAAATTTAGATAAAAAAATGGTTGGACCCAGCTGTAGATCGAGCTTTTTGGACGTCCGTTAAATCGAGCGTCGACTGCTTTACAACAAGAACCATATGGGAGCGGTGAAAATCTAAAAATTTTACCATCGCATGCCAAAAAATTCGTATGGCCCGCTGATTCGAACGCAAGGAAACTGTTTGTCAAAATTTGCTAAAGAAAAAAGTTATGGTATATTGAAAGTTAAAAATTTTCAAAAATCTATGAGATTTTTTCTTTTCTTGATATTCAGCGTTCGGTCGCCTTTAAAACCATTTATAAAGTCTTGGTGTATTAAGATTTGATTGGGAGCGTAAAAGAAAAACGCGGTGCTGTTGGAAGTATTGAGTTTTTACACTATAAGGCTGATTTCAATTTTTAAAGTCTATTTCAGGCATGAACTCAAGGTACTGCTTTATAATGATTGAATGTATCATGTAAATTGTTAGCAATTAACGGTAAATTTTTAGATTCTTGCTACTATTCAGCAATTGTCGCTTGGTGGAGATTTTCGCACAGGTACTTTATGTTAGTTTATTCCCCGCATATACTGAAAAGGTTTTCAGGAATTAAGCTTGGTGTTACTCCTAGGTATCTCTCTTACTAGCAATTTGTTTTCATATCCTTATTTAACCATGGCTTATAGGCTTCCTCGTGGCCAAGAGCTTTTGGTAAGCTGTAAATCTAGTTTTCTAGAAATGTAGCTGGTTTTCACATGTATTTGTAGGATATCGAGACGAGAGGCCACGATGTCTTTAGCATTTATAGCAAGTACAAGGGAGACCCAATAGATCCACATGCGATGACAAGTATGAAACATCCTCATCTTAAATATCAGCCTATGATAAAGAAGAAGCATACTCCTCCTGCTTTTTGAAACACCTATATATTATTTCTGTTCTGTATGTGATTTATTTTTCCTGTAGGCATTTTTCATGTGTTGTTGTGGGTTTGTATAAAGCCAATGAATTCATAAAAATAATGCCACAGTCCACGGGTGCATTTTTGTGTTTTTTTTTTTTGATGGTTGTGTTGTGGGCGGGGTTGGCCTCCCGGGTCCCTCCCTCCCGCACATCCCTCCCTCCCGCAGCCAGAATGCCTAGAATTCTTCCCATCATCCCTACCGATCGAAATTTTTCTCCCGTTTTCCGAAAATTAGCTTCCCATATTACGTGTCTTACTTAATCAGATTACATCAGCAAATGTGTGAAAAAAAGCTCTCCGCAGAAGTGGAATCCCGCTCGACGATGTTATTGGTATTTTTCGAGCTTATGTTTCCAGTGTGTGACAGTTTTGCTTTTTAGTCAACCTTAAATCGTGAGACTCCGGAGTAACCATTTCTAATTTCATCCTTAAGCTCATAAATTTCAATGTCTCACTCATTTCATGGACCTTGTGGTTTTGAAAGTTTTAAAATAAGGCGTCATTAAACGGGATCTGGAAAATAAAATTTTGGTAAATACTTGTGCTTGTTTATCTTCATGTTCTTTGAGCTGAGCTGCATATTCCTCATGATTCCTTGCATGCGTAACACCTTCCACCTTTCGACCAGTTGGTCAATGCCCCTTCGCCAGAAATCGCTGGGTTTAGACTCGAAGAGCTCATTGAGCCAGTTTTCAAGGTCCTCCTCGTCTTCGAAGGTTAGGCTCCTCATGTGGTTGGCCCAGGAGCGGAAAAGGTGGTAGTCTGTAGTAGCAGAGCCGGGGAGTATGGTGCGTGCTGAAGAACCTCCCAAAGAGCAGGATGACTTGGCCTTTTCTGCCGGGTCTTTTCTGCTGAAGAGCCTCATTTACACGGTGCAAGTGGGATGCATAAAGGTTTTTATTGATTTTCCGTTCTCGCAGTACACAAGGCCCTCCCAGTCCCACCAGATACAAACCATTCTCTTTTCTGGGTGGAGATCCTGTTTAATCCTCGCCTTTGGCGTGTTTTCTAGGGCCGCCCACTTTTTTCTTTGCTTCATACTGACGTAGAGATACCACGTCTCCAGTGACAATTCTGTACAGGAATGGATCCTTATGGCCGCGGGTGGCACAATGGCGAGCAAGATTTTGAGTGGCAAACAAAAGCAGCTTTTCTTTCTGTCCTTAAGCTTCCAATTTTTTGAGTGAATCTTATGTATTCGAGGTGTTAGCAGATGATCTGATGAGTAGAGCCCATCTTCTCGGCCAATTCCCTTTGGGTTTGACGCCCATTCTCCTCCAACAAGGCCCGAAGTTGGTGCTCGTCAAAGTTGGATGACTTACGGTTTGGGGTGTCTTGAAAGTCAAAATTGCCATTTTCGAATTTACCATACTGAGCTGTTCTTTCTGGAATAGACGTTCATACACGTCGCAAATATCCCGAGCCGCTGCGGTGGCTTTTTGACCCTTATCAAAGGCGTCGGGAAGCAGGTGTCCAAAATGCTATTTTTGGTCAACGAAGCTAGCCATTTCAAAATCCAAAAAAATGGGGTAAGATTAGTGAAAATGAAAAAAAAGCGTCAAATCGAGGTTTGACTATTTCTATTGTGTAAAATTTTTTTAAGCCCCCTCTATACTTCCACGAAACAGGTTACGCGAAACAAATTTAAATGATTTTTTAATGGTTTAAAGTCAACAATTTTTTCTGTAGTTTTTAGACATCTTGTACTCAAAATGATCAGCACAATCTGGCAAACATTTTGGTAATAAGAGCTCTTAAAGATACTTTTAAAAAGTTTGGAATTTAGGTCATTTTACGTTTGTTTCGCGTAACGTGTTTTGCGGAAGTATAGAGGAGGCTTTACGAAAACATTTGAAACTCATAAAGTTTATTCCTCGTCTATCAATTGGGTGCAACTAGTTTTTTTTCAAGAATGGGATTTTGCGTATTATAATCAAACTTCCACTACAAAGTAGACTTTTACGATTTTAGTTGTTTTTGTGACCAGACTGAGCGTAATGATGTCATTTTTCTGATGTAGCGCTGTGTTCGCAAGAGACATCACAAACTACTAACTTATATAGCAATCACATCTATGCAAATTTTTCCCTGTAAATATTAAGCCTGAAATAATAAGTGTGTTTAAAGGCACTACTATCTGTGCATCATGACTTGTTTGTTTGTTATTTTTTGTCAGCTCGATATATATAGAGGGATTGCATTTGTAGAAGCTCTTTTCCCCCACGTCTAATAACAATTTAATATTCTATGATTTGTTTCTTCTGTTTTCATTGCTTTGAATGTGTGTCACTGATAATTGTCGTTTAAGTAGAAATACTCAATTTTCGCATACTTTTCTATTGTTTTGGTAATCAAAAGAAGGGGTGCAAAAATAAGTTCTTACTTCCATAATATGCTTTGTCCATGGTTATACTCTAAATAGGTTTACGGTAAGGAGAAAGTAGGTATCTTTATATCTTGGCTGGTATCTTTTTCTCTCCCACACTATAACGCGGTGCATAATTGTACGAACAGCCCTAATTTTGCGTGTTTGAAGACGTTTTAAAAAATTCTTAAAATCCATTATTTCAACTTGAAGAAGTATAGCAGAAAACACTGTTTCCACCCCAAAATTTAAATTTTGTAACAGTGCTACAAAATGTTTGTAATTACTGCGAATGCAAAAAAAATGCCGGTGCATATTTATAAGAGCACTTAGAACTTAGCGGTTTATTGACAAAAAATCATAACAAAAACGAAACATAAATAACAGAGGCTTGACAATTTAGTAATCCGTAAGACCACCAGAACGATTGATCATTTGAAAGATCTCCTTACATGAATTGATGCGTTATCTTGTTGAAAAATAAGCTGAAGACGACGGAAACGGCTGAGATACGGCACCAAACTTAAGCACAGCGATGTAGTTCAGACTGTTCATTTATGACGTGGTGAAGCGAAGATTAAGGGAACCCATTACGCTTCCACCACTAAAATTTCTCACGCTCATATCGCTTGCTCAGCTTTCTTTTTCTTCCCTTACACTTTTTGGCACCATATCGTTGCGAATTGCTCAGATAGGATTTGACAACGCAAGCCTTTCTACCCAGGTCCCTGCCGATTGCTCTTAAACCAAACACAGGAAAAAGCTTTGATCTGTCCCTTTTCACGCTTTGAAATATTTGTCCCACGAGGCATTACACTAATAATAACAAATTTAATGCTGAATAAACACAAAAATAAACAGAAAGTAGTGTGTTTTTGTTCTAACATTTTAACATGTAAGTTCTAACAAGTAAGTGTTCGTACAGTTATGCAGCGCACTATATGTGAAAATGGCCACAATTTTTGTTATGCAAACTTTGTTTGCTTACTGCTGTTTTGTCGTTACTTTTCTAAATTTGAAAAGGACCAGAGAGGGACCTTCCATAAGGGGGGAAGGGACAAATAAGGGGCCACTCTGCAGGAGAAGAGAAGATTTTGAACATAGTTTCCCTTATGCAAGCCGCCCCTTATGGGGCGACTGGGGCTTGAGAGTTAGAGATCTGCGCACAGACTTACCTGCGAGATGAATCCAAGTAATACTCTTGACGGGTAAATCATAACCTCAAACGGGTAAATAGTCTTTGCAAAAAGTAACCCCTATTATTCCTTTCCCCTCTCAATTCAGCTCTTACTTCCCTCTAAGTTACTATTTTGGCCTCTTCTTACAGAAATTATTACTTAAAAATGCTTTTTAATACTTTTAGAAAACTTGATTTTTTGAGGAAGAGAGCTGGTGTAATCAAGTAGCGTCTTACTTTTTTTGAAAAATGATTGGAGAAAACCTTGAAGAGGGAAAGTGGCGAATGCTTTATTAAATTGTCTTTGTCTTTCATCTCTCACTTCCTTTGTTGCCAAGCGAATGTTCGAGATGTCTACAACCGCTTTGCTCTCTCTCTCTCCAGCTCTTATGGATTTCACTCTGTCTGCCTGCTTCTTGTTGGAGTTTCTAAAATGAAACTACATCAGCTTCTATAGCATCAAAGCAAAAGCTGCACATTTGTGTTTTGTAAAAATAGAAGCAAAATGTGAAAAACTATCTTGTTATTTTCTTCCAAAATTTATCTGCTTCATTTCTAATAATAACAATAAAAATGAGTACCCTAAATGATTCTGTTGATTCGCCATTGCTCTCTTTATCTGCTAATGATAATAAGGAGATGGACGGAAGTTTGCTTAATGACAACAAAAATGAAAGTAAAGCCTTACGCTCAACAAATGGTGATGAAAATTACAGAGAAATGGGAGCTCAACAATTTGACTCAGTGCTTCCCTCCAACAACAAGTTCAAGAAAGGAAACAACTCAGCATTTCAGTCTGCATCTTTCCTTGAGACGGTTTGTTTAAATTTACTACTAAGGATAGCGTTTTTGACAAGAGTTGAATAAATAAACACCAAAACAACAACAATAACTTTTGAATGCAATAAAGATAGCCTTTTAAATTTTGTTTTGATGTCGGTGGGTGTTGAAATTAGCCTTCAGGAGTTAAATTACTTGTCCACATCAACCATACATCAACCAAACAAAATGCATGTTCCTTCAGTAGATATAGTTCATTTAACGAAAAGACATTTAATAGAATTCCATTACACCCTTGATCACTTGTTATTTTGTTTTTCTTCGAGTTAATTAGGGTTTCTCAGGAAAATATTTTGTTTTATTCAATTTTTGCGTTATGTAGAGAAAAGTTTGAAATTTGCAAGTTGTAATTATGATTGAAGGTTGTTTGTAATGTTGGGACTGCAGGGTTTTAGTCTTAAGCCTTAAAGAAGTTTTGGTACTACTGTATTATAAGAATACCATCATCCATCATCTTATCGCCGCACCACTACCCCCCCCCCCCCCCCCAAAAAAAAAAGTAATTGGGTTTTTTAAGTAGGTTGATCATATGAGAAGCATTTTTTGACCATTCTTAAAGGGATTAGGGGCTGTATAGGGAGGAGAAGGGACAATTGAGGGGCCACTTTCTAAGAAAAGCCCACTCAGGAAAAGAGAACATCTTGAACATAACTTTGTCAACTGGGCTCTACCGCATAGAAAAGCTCTGGAATGCATGCTATTTTCATCTATCCGGAGCTGCTTCTCGAGTGATTTTTCTCTCAGGTATGCTTGTGTACGCATCTCATCACCAAGCCCCCGTTGCCCCTGTAAGGAGACGAAGGAGGCTTGAGAGTTAGAGATGCGCACACAGATTTACTTATGAGATGAATCCGAGCAATACACTTGATCAAAAGATGCACTTCACTCTAAAGGCAATTTTCGCCCTGGTTCAGTAGAGGAAACGGATAAATAATTTTTACAAAAAGTGACCCCTATTACTCCCTTCTCTCCCAGTTCAGTCCTTATTCCCCTCTTCTCGCACATGTGAGAGGAAGAATCGGTAGAATCCAGTAGAGTCGGTTAAAATATAAACGGTAAATATAAACGTTATACAATTATTGAGTTGGTGCATAATTAACTTCGGTTTTTTACCAAAACATGTGTTTGTGGCATTGTTTTTTGACCTATGTTCTGCTGATGTCTTTTGGGCATTTTATATTTCAAAATGTAGCTTAGAACATAGGCTATATTTTTGTATATTACATGCTCAAAAGACACCAGCAGAACATAGGTCAAAAACACATTGCCATAAACACATTTTTTGGTAAAAAAAACCGACGTTAATTATGCACCAACCCAATATATTTTATAATAACGGCTAAGAGTTTGGACAAAAAACCTTTTTAGTAGGAATACGACATGTTAGATTGATGCTACCTCATATTGACTGTAACATAACATTTTTGCCCATAACACCAGCTAATACATTTTAGCTACGCTATGCGGAAAGTTTCGATTGGCTTCTTTTGGTGGTTGGAATCATATCTAATATCATGGCTGGTGCCATTAGTCCACTCAATTCTTTGATTTTCCGCGGGATCACAGATGCCCTTATGGAAGGTCAATTTCGTCACGACAATGTAGGTAATTGAAAAAAAAACTGATTTCTGCTAATTTGCGCATTCCAGGGCACCATGGACATTGAAGACTTTGGTACTAAAATTATCAAACACGTTTGGTTGTACTTTCTACTCGGAATTGTGTCCTTAATCCTGATCAATGTTGCAGTTCGTACTTTTCTCATTTTAATCAGCACTTTGGCAAATAATTTTTCTTTTCAGTTTGCGTGTTTTTTTACCCTGTGTGAAAGACAAGTTTATCAAATAAGAAAGAAGTTTTTTGGAGCCATTCTCAACCAAGATATGTGTTGGTTCGACAGCAATGAAGTTGGTGCTTTGACACAAAAAATGTCTTCGTAAGAACTTAGTAGATTATGGCTAATGCAGGGTGTCCCAGCTTTTTCAGCCACATTTATTTTGCTCATGATTTTTTTTAATTAGCGCTTTAATTATCTGTAGCCAGCTTGAATTTTAAGTGGTATCGAACGAATCAAGGACGGTCTGAGTGACAAAATCGCCATAGTTATACAGTCTTTCGCAACTGTAGGTTTTGCTACACGGACATCCATTTAGATTGTCAAGAAGAAATTTAGATGATCTGCGGTATATCAATTGGTCTTTACATGAGGTTTTTTCCACTCTTTTACTTTTTTAATGAGCCGGTTTAGTTGGCAAATGACATTAGTGACAACAATTATTTTCCCGTTTATTGTTCTTTCACTTTATGGCTCTGGTCAGAAATGTGTTTTTAAAGCACTTTGGACAAACCTTAGATTTTAGCACAAGTGATCTCCAATTCTTTACGTCATGAAATGAGTGCCTATGCAGCTGCAGGTTCTTAAGGGTCTTGTTCTTTTTTGCAATCACAAACATTGGCTTAGGTGCTGTTGCAAATGAGGTGATTGGTGGGATTAAGACAGTGGCTGCTTTCAATGCTCAATACTTTGAAACGGCACGGTACTATATTTATTTGGCAGTGAAATCATCCCTTTCTGCATTCTGTTATTTAGGTACGAAAAATACTTAAGGATTGGCCGGAAAATGGGTATCAACAAAGCATATCTGGTGGCACTCTTTGCTGGTCTCTTTCTCTTTATTCTGTTTTTTTCTATGGGAATTGCTTTTTGGTGAGCCTTTGCTTACTTTTAGTAGAAGGCCTTGATTGAAAAAAAGGTTGTCAATCCTTCTTACCATTTAAATCCGTCTGTATGTACTTGAGATCCTTTCTGTTCTACTTTATATTTTAGTGATTTTTTCTTACCTTAGTCTTCTCTGTCGTTATGGGCACTCCTAAGCATTAATTTCAATATTTTACCTTAGTAAACTTGATTTAGCTTTAGGCATTTCATAGATTAAAAGCACTATTGTTTTTTTTAAGTCCAAGCTAAGCGAAAGAGACGAGAGACACACAAGCTATTTAAATATACAAAGCTATAGGTTTGTCTGTTCGGGTACGCGACTAACTATCTCTCAAGCCCCTTCCGTCCTCTTACAGGGGCAACGGGGGCTTGGTGTTGGGATGCGCACACAAACAAACCTGAAAGAAAAATCACTCGAGAAGCAGCTCCGGATGGATGAAAATAGCATGCATGCCAGAGCTTTTCTATGCGGTAAAACCCAGTTGACAAAGTTATGTTTAAGATCTTCTCTTTACCTCAGTGGGCCCTCCTTAGAAAGTGGCCCCTTAATTGTCCCTTCTCCTCCCTATACAGCCCCTAATCCTTTTAAAAATGACGAAAAATTCTTCTTATATGATCAGTGTACCTAGAAAACCCAAGTACTTTTTTTTTTGGGTGGGGGTATAATGATTGTGGGGTGTATAATACAGTAGTACCAAAAATTTTTTTATCCTGAGACCATCAACTGGTCAAAATGTTCTCAGGAATCTGAAACTGAAGGCAGAATTTGTGAATAAAAAAGTGGAAAAAAAAACTGCAAATGAGGTGGTTACTGTTTAAAAGTGTCAGTATGGAGAATACACGGTATACAAACTAAATCCACCATTTTATGTATCGAATAGTCACAAATAATTGAAAAACGACCGGTAAAACACGTCGAATTTTCTTACATTTTTGCTACGGACCAATTCAGCGTTATATCAAGCAGGTTTAATAAATTAGACATAATGAAGGTTTTGAAAGTCAACGTAAAAATTTCCCTTTCTGTCTTGCATTTTCTAAATTGTATTTTCCGCAGGTATGGATCTACTATGGTACTCTCAGGTAGATTTTTTATGGTATTCTTGCAGCTAATCATCCAGAAATAATGTAGATATAATATGCCATCAGTTTCAGGGTTAATGTCGCCAGGAACCGTGTTTGCTGTGTTTTGGGCTGTTTTAATTGGTGCTTTCCGAATGGGTCAAGCTGTTCCTCAAATAAATGTGATTGTTGGTGCAAAACTTGCTGCTGGCGAGATATTTAGCATCATTGATAGGGTCTATACTGCAGTCGATTGACAAAAAGATATTTCATTTTTGTAGGAACCTACCCTTGATTCTGCCAGCACGGCTGGTGTAAAGTTAGAGATTGTAGAAGGTCGGCTTGTGTTTCGCAACATCCATTTCAGCTATCCAACTAGACCTGATGTCAAAATATTGAATGGAGTGTCGTTTACTGTAACGTAAAAGGGGATCTTACTTTTATTGTATTTTATGGTTCAGGTAGAGCCAGGTCAGGCAGTTGCTTTAGTGGGGCACAGTGGTCAGTTGTCAATTTTTTTGTACTTTAAAGTAAACAAGCAGGAAATTTATAATTTAGGCTGTGGCAAGTCTACTATGGTGTCATTGCTTATGCGCTATTACAATGTGTTGCAGGGATCTGTAAGCTCATATGCTACATACAGAATAAGATTCTGCAATCAGTCATTTCCACGCTTTAAGTTAACCATTGATGGTGTTCCAATACAAGACTTGAATGTGGGTTGGCTTAGAAACACCATTTCAATTGTGAGTCAGGAGCCAATCCTTTTCGCAACCACTGTTGAGATAAATCTTAAAATGGGTAAAGAAGACATCACAATGGAAGAGATGATGAGTGCCTGCAAAATGGCTAATGCACATGAGTTTATTATCAAGTTGCCGGATGTCAGTTCTTTAACAAGAACCAGGTTTTATAATCGTTTGATTACAGGGCTACAAAACTGTGATAGGCGAGGGCGGAGTCAAACTTTCTGGTGGTCAAAAACAACGGTTAGCGATTGCCAGAGCTTTAGTTAGAAGTCCCAAGATTCTGCTTTTGGACGAAGCAACAAGTGCCCTTGATACAGAATCCGAGTCGATTGTACAACAAGCTCTGGATCAGGCAAGCCCTTTTAAATTTTTAAAAAGAAAAGAACAAATTTAGGCAAGTTCTGGTCGCACCACGGTCACTATTGCTCATCGACTTTCGACTGTGCGAAATGCTGACAAAATTATTGTTTTCGAAAAAGGGCAGATTGTGGAGACTGGGACGCACGATGAATTAATCAAATTGGATGGCGCTTATCGTCAACTTATTCTTGCACAAGAGATTGTCAGATCTCCAGAAAAAGAAGCCGACACTGCAATCAGTGGTGAATCAATTTCATATTTGGAGGATTATCTACTTTATACAGTCAAATCTCAATTTAACGGTCCCCCTTTTAGAAAATTGAGTACCGTTAAATCGAGGTTTGTCTGTACAAAAAATCATTTTTTATATGAAAGTCTTCTCGTTAATGAGTCTTTTGTGCTGTATTATATGTGTTTCAGACGACGAATCCTACGATGTTCAGGCACAGCGTGGTCATCGACGCACTTTTTCTCGCAGTTCTTCTCAAGATTCTGTCAGAGAGTCAGCTCGTCTGGCTCGAGCAAATGAAAGAATACGAATGTCCATGAGTTCTGTGAGGACTGCCACTTCTTTTGAATTTGATGAGTAACTTAGATCAAACAAAATTAATTATTTCACCTTTCACGCTTTTGCAGAACTATGGAAAACATGGAAGAAGAAGGGGCTAGACCAGCTTCTCTTATGGAAATTTTGCGTTATGCCAAGCCTGAACTTAAACTCATGGTTGCAGGATTGGTTATGTCGTTAATCAGGGGTGTTTCTTGGCCCTCCTTTTCAGTCATCTATGGACGTGTGTTTCTTTCTCTCTCTGCAACCATTGGTGAGAGTGCTGAAGAGGCTCGTGCTCAAAGCATCATAAATGCCATTTTGTTCGCCTGTCTTGGAGTAATCTCTGGTGTAACCACTTTTGCCTCTGGTTCTCTGCTTGGAATGGTGGGCGAAAAAAGTGGGATGCGGCTGCGTTTGGATGTCTTCAGGAACATTATTCGACAGGATGGCTCTTTTTTTGATGATAGTGCTCACTCCACCGGCAAATTGACCACTAGACTAGCCACGGATGCCACCAACGTCCAAGCGGTTGGTGACTTGTTTCTAAAAAACTTGTATAATGTTCGTGTATTTAGGCTATTGACCAGCGTTTAGCAGAAGTATTGCAGGGATTGGTATCTTTAGTAGCAGGTGTCTTTGTCGCTTTTTATTTTGGGTGGAATGTTGCTCCTATTGGACTGGCAACTGCTCTTGTATTGGTAATCCTTCAAGTGGGTTATTAAAATCATTATTTAGTCAACCTTCGGTATAATGACGCCTCCTGGGATAAGCACTAGAGGGTTATTATATTCAGGATTAATTAATGTTATTTTCAATTCTTGCTGACCAAATTTGCCAATCTCAGAAGGTCATTATGTCGAGGTTTGGCTGTATTTATTGATTTACCTAATCTGTAAAGGAGAGTAGTACACAAAAATTAAAAGAGTATTATTTGATTCAGACGTCTGTCTCCAACTATCTGAAAAAACGTGGAATGAAGGATATAGTTGTGGCGGCAGAAGCTTCACGGGTGAGTTGCCCATTTAACTCTGGTTTCTTTCCATAATTCCATTTTTCGTTCAGATAGCTACTGAATCCATCGAGTACGTGCGAACAGTGCAAGCACTTACAAGACAAAAGTTTCTCTTTGACTCCTTTTGCACTGCTTCTCGTGGTCCTCATCGTTCAGCCATTATAAGAGGTCATTGCTATTAAGATATACCGTGTTTTCTTTCACCTTCAACTCGCAAGCCCCTACCCCCTGATTCAAAATCGTGTTCTTAGCATTGTGTTTTTGATTAATTGTATTCCAGGCTTTTGGCAATCTTTCTCGTATGCTCTTTCTAATAGTTTCGTCTGTTTCAACTTCTCTACAGCCTACTTGTTTGGATTATTTATGATTAAAAAGGGATATACTACACCCTATGTTGTTTTCCAGTGAGTCTAACTTACTTTTCCAATCTTAAAAACTAATGCCTTAGAGTAATTGAGGCTCTCAATATGTGAGTCTTTTTTCCGATTGGAGTTGCATGGACGAGATACTTTGTATTTCTTTTAGGGCCTCCATAACGATAATTATGACTGCTGGCTACTTTCCAGAATACATTAAAGCTAAAATGGCGGCGGGTTTAATGTTCTCGATGATCTCTAAGAAGTCGACGATTGACAGCATGAGTGATGCAGGAGTGGTCACTGTACGTTTTCTAAATACATATAAATCAAACAAATAATAAAAAAAACAAACGAAAAATATTTTTAACAGCCCATCAAAGGAAACATAGAGATGAGCAATGTTTATTTTGCCTATCCCAATAGTCGTCAACAGCTGATTCTCAACGGTTTTTCTATGAGTGCCCTATTTGGCAAGACAGTCGCTTTAGTAGGACCTAGTGGTACCTTCATTTCATTTCTTATTTTGCGTTCATTACTTATTTTTCATTAGGGTGTGGCAAATCCACTGTGATACAATTAGTTGAACGCTACTATGATGTGCTGTCTGGAAGTGTGGTAAGTAAACCACGTGATTTATTTTTCTAATCTATCCATAAAATACAGTCTGTGGATGGAGTAGACATTCGCAAGTACAATATCAGACACCTAAGACAGGCACTGTCTCTGGTGGGACAAGAGCCCATTCTCTTCAACTTGTCTATCAGGGAAAACATCGGATATGGCATTATGGATACTGTTACTGACCAGCAAATTGAAGCTGCTGCTAAACTGGCCAATATACATGCCTTCGTGGACTCTCTTCCTGAGGTCGATTTCGTCGTTGCAAAATTTTAAAAGTTGGTATTTATTTAAGAAATACGAAACCTTGGTGGGCGCCAAAGGAGCCCAACTGTCTGGTGGGCAGAAACAGCGCATAGCAATTGCTCGAGCCATCATTCGAGACCCCAAAATTCTTTTACTGGACGAAGCGACTAGTGCTTTGGATACGGAGTCGGAAAAAGTTGTGCAAGAAGCACTGGTGAACTGTTGAAAAAATATTGTGAACAGTTTAATTCTCTTTCACTTTAGGACCGTGCTCGAGCAGGAAGGACATGTTTAGTGATTGCTCATAGACTGAGCACAATTCAGCATGCTGATTTAATCATTGTAGTCAGGGATGGAAGAGTGGTGGAATTGGGGAATCACCACCAATTATTGATTCGCAAAGGTCTTTACTATAGATTGGTGGAGAAGCAGTCCAAGTAGAGCGGTGTATCATGTGTCTTATGAAAACTATCCTACAATGGCATACTATCACAATAAAATCATATTGGCATACCATATTCAATAGTTTACTTTATGAATGAGCTTATTTTACAGGATGACCCAAGAAATTCCCGATTTTGAAACAGCTATAACTTTTACGGTTCTTAAAATGGTTTTTTCCATTACTCTTAAGATTCCTGTTGTTTTATTTGTTGTTAAACGTGCTGAATAAAATAATTTGTTTTATGTACTCAGCAACACAGAATGAATTTTATTCACTAGTGAACAGCATCTTTGTTGAAAGCGAAGAATGGTAAATATACTATTTTCAGACTGTAAAGAAGACCAAGGCAAAACAGCTCGAAAAAAATAGTTTTTTTTTGTAATGATGAGATGAGAGCAAGTCAACATGGCCGGGAGTCATGGAAAAGGCTACGACCTAAGGGAAAAAGATTAAAAACAACCTCAATTTTTGACATCTTTTGCCCATTTTGATGTTGATGTCTCTAAGGCAAAAAATTCTAAGGATTCTGAATTTGCCGGTCGTTTTTAGATAACTCAACAATTTCGCCTTCGAAAAATCCAACTCTCGATTTAACCCTCGATTTAGTTTGTTCAATCGAGAGTTGGATTTTTTAAAGGTAAAATTGTTGAGATGTCTAAAAACGAACGGCAAATTTTTTACGATTCTTTGCCTTGGGGAGATCAACATCAAAACGGGCAAAAGATGTCAAAAATTGAGGTAAAAAATGGTCGAACTCAGCTGTGGGTC